>JAHMML010000084.1:536095-555903 GCA_020341155.1 Eciton burchellii
AGATAATCTAATTTCTGTTGCAAAGCGGCAACAAAACTTTTAATTTGAATGTAGGTAGATTGTTTATAAGATTAATGGAAGCTTCGGTAAAAGAATCTAGTTTTTATTAATGATTTTTAATGTAAAGTTTCATTAATGTATAAAACAAATGTTTTTTATAGCTTATAAGCGCTTCAATATCTTACTTCACAGTTTTGTATTCTGTATATTAAAATTAACAACATATAAGCAATAATCGAAACTGATTTCATATTCATTGAAATTTAAAAACAATTTCTTCTAAAGAGAAATGGTTAACAGTAAAACTGTCATTTCCAGAAATTAAATGAATACTTCAATCGAAAAAATTGTTATCGCAATGTGTGTTTTTTCCTGCAAAACATATCTCATATTTATAATTAAAATTAATAATATTATATAAAATGTAGCGGGTATTTAATAAATTTCACGAAATTTTATTCTTTGAATAGTTTTTTAATTATTATAAAAATAAATAGAAATAGAAATAAATAGAGAGTAATAAATACTTTGAACATTTACATTATATTAAACAGAGTTATTATTATATTTAGATTCTTTATTGTTGATGTCCTGTAAAATTGTGAAATGTAACTTATGAATGCTTCAACTAGCATGAAACTATAAGTTAATAATAATAATAATAACTATAATAATAATAATTATAAGTTTATAATATACCTGTAAGATATTTTTTCTCAGTATTTCTCCAAGTGAGACATTATCACCTGTTAAATTCCTTTTCTTATTAATCGCTCAATTACACAATTTATAATAAATATCATGAAATTGTAGGTAATATAATTATATGGCAATATTTTTCAATAATAAATTACACCTGCTTTGCTTCAAATTAAATCGTGTCAACTTACATTAAAGACACTTGAATTAAGGAAAATGCAGAAACTTTTTTACAAATTGATCTAATAACAAAAGAAATGAGTGGGTCCTCTGTAATTTCTTTATAATCAAATGAAGTTCCATATGTCTAGAAATGGTCTATCTCAATATATGTAGAGTACTTTAGTCTGAATCGGATTTTTTCATTTGCGATTGGTTTATGGCCTTTTGTACAATCGAAAGTTGTACAATTTCGATTAATTATATTTTTTAATAACAATTTTTATTTTATTTCAGATATATCTCACTATTTTATTTATATACTGATGTGTATAATATTTTGTAAAATGTTATTTGTAGAAATCACATATTTATAATTATTGAATATTATATTTAGTTATACTATATTACCTATGTGTGTTTTTATCAATTGTACAAAATGAAATTACTATTACAAGAAAATATAACAGAAAAACCAAACTTTATATGACAGTAATCACGCGTAAGATAATACGATTTAATTTAAATATATAAATAAATAATTAATACAGAAATGACTACTTCTTCGCAAAAATTTAAGCGCTTAAGAAATGAAAATAATTTACTTACTCAATTATTTTTTTGAAATACATCTGAAAGTTGTTTTATATGTCTCCTAGTTTTTGATGTAACTAGTATATTTATTGCAACTTTTCTACAAATATTATATCCTACAAATATAATATATATAACTATACATTGATCGCAAGATGATTCTTTTTGCCAACGAATCTAAGTCATATCCTCGAATATATTTTATAATCCAATATTTCATTGATTAGGAAACATATTCTTATCTATGTTACACATGAGTGCAGCTTTTCAGATAGAACTTGCAATGATAACAATGGAAACAATGTTTATAACATATCTTCAATATATATGTGAATTGTTTAGCATTATCTTGTAGAAAGAAATAAGAATTTCAAAATTTTATTCATAAAATGAAAGACATGTAGTTATCACAAAGAAATTATTTACCGTTTTCGGAACAGGCAGTGATGATCAATATACTTTCGAGCATGAGTGACAAAAACCAGTTTATGATATGTAAAAAGATAGCTAATGCAATAAATATTTCTCGCAAAGCTATGGAATCAATGACATTATGCATTTGATAATATTTACATTATAATAAATATCTAACAATGATATTTAATTATGCCATATTTTTATTATTCAATTTCGAAGGATTCTGCTGTTTGATATTATGCGAAATGAGTTAAATAAATAACATTCGTATAACATTCATAACGTCCGAGTATGTTTCCTCTCATTAAAAATATCTTTTATAAAATGCACTTCTTGATAAGATTTAAATTAATCAAAATATAGGAAATAAGAATATGCGAGAAATATTTTTTACATAATACATTAATATATTTAAAATATAGATACGTACACACAAAGTATGACACATTAGTATAGAAGACTTCTATTAATCTCTTAACAAAAATTTTAATATGGCTATAATTCCAACAGTAATATATGAATTTAATTATTAGTTTATAACTATGTTGTGTAAAATTTATTCGATACATAGTACATAGTATGGCAACAATAACAAGATAATGATCAAACAATGATTAATATATAATAATACAATCGCATAAATTAATGTGCATACACGATGTATATTTTATTTTTTGTCATACATTTTGATGTTATTTTACTCTATATTCTATATCTTACAGATTGTCTTATTTATCGGAAATATTGAAGAACTTATAGTACCATTTAAATTTATAAGTATTTGTTATATATATCTGTTTGTCGCAAATCATATTGGATAAGAGATTATCACAATAACCACACTGCGTGATATTATTTTATAAAATGCATATATATATCATTATTTTATATAGTATAACTTCAAATACACATATGCAATTTACACACGCAATACAAAATATAACATAAAACGTCTTAATTATTGTAATAAAAAACAAGAAATATAAAATATTTATGAAATTTTCATCGTTAATTTTTCTTTAAGTAATTATCATTTTATACTGTTCCATGCAGCTTCTTTATGTGCGCAGAAGATAATCTAATTTCTGTTGCAAAGCGGCAACAAAACTTTTAATTTGAATGTAGGTAGATTGTTTATAAGATTAATGGAAGCTTCGGTAAAAGAACACTCTTTACTAAAATACTTTTTAATGTAAAGCATTAATATATAAAACAAGTATTTTCTTCTAGCTTGCAAGTATTTCGATATCTTTTTTCATAATTTTATATTTTCTACGATAAAGTTAAAAACATAGAAGCAAGAATCAGAATTAGTATTTGTATCGATAGAGAATTGGAACTAATTTCTACATCTTTACCAAAGAGAAACAGTAACAAAATTGTCACTTTCAAAGATTGAGAAGACTCATTCAAAGCAATTAATATGATCCTGTTTAAAGTATAATATAAAGTGTAGTAAGAATTTAACAGATTTTACGAAATGTTACTATTTCAACAGTTCTATTTTCCAATTCTTGCGGAAATAGATATTTTAAAGATATAATTGAATGTATTGAATATGATTGCACTTCCTTTCTTTTACTATTGGCGTTCTTGAAATGTGTGAAACATACGAATGTCCGAATCCATCAATTAAAACTTAAATGAAACTACATCTGCATTATATCTCTACTGAAGATATATTTTTAGTACCATGTAATACAAACATCTGTTAAATTTTATTTGGAATTGATCATTCAATTATACTATTTAACCATATCGATTTAACCATAAGATCATATACTATAACATCATTTACTACTATACAATGAACATCATGAAACTGTACGTAGATATTGTTCTTATAATAGAATTACAATATTTTAAGTTCATGGAATTATATTTGCTTGGAGTTAATTATGTAATTTGCATACAATTTATAATAAAAGAAATATATTCAGCCAAAACTTTACCTAATCGAAAGAAATGGCAGGCGTTCTTTTTCACCTCTTTATTGTTGAAAACTTTGCACATCTGCAGTCTATTATGTATATTTCAGTATAATATGCGTACATTACTTTAGCCTAAATCGGATTCTTTTACTTGAGATTGGTTTATGGTCTTTCAGACGAATGAAACTTGTACAATTTCAGTTAATTGTACTTTTTAGTATTCTAATAACTTTCATATTATTGTAGATATATTTTAATATTTCATGTATATAATAATGTGTAAAATTATTTATATAATGCTGTTTGTAAATGTCACACATTTGATATATGATTAAATGTGTTAATTTAATTTATTAATAAGTAAATCGCGCAATATAAAAATATTAAAAGTTTTAAAAGTTCACGTAATTACAATATACTTTTCATATCATTTCTTGTCATTTACATAATTATCATTTACAATTTACAACATTTCTAACTTTTGAGTCTACTATAGATTTTGTTATCAAAATCATATCTTCCATAATTTTTTTCATACTTCTGACTATTAAATATAATTCGTTTTGCATTAATGCCAATATTATAAATTGTTTGTAGATTACATGATTAGCTACATACATTTTCTTGATAAGGAACGTTTCAATCATTTTATATAGATAGGAAAATATATAGATCTGACAAGAACATAAAATATAATGTTATTAATATTTAATTATGACAGATAAGATATTTGATGAGACAACGCGTCTGTAACGAATTGCAGGACGAAAACGAAATTACTATTATAAAAATGTATGGTGAAAAGGGCAAACTTTACATGACATTGATCGTGGATAAGATAATACGGATAATACGAATTAATTTCCTACTTCAATGGTTAAATGAATTCCGCAAAAATGCAAAAGCTTTTAAAATAAAAATTATGTATTTACTCAAGTATTTCCTTAAAATATTCCATGTTATTTACCGTTTAGTTTTTGGCATAAGTAACATATTTATTGCAATTTTTCTTCAAATATGGCTACATATTCTCTTCACCACGTGATTCTCTTCACCAACGTATCTCAGTCACATTCTGCAGCATTTTTCATAACTGAGTATTTTATTGATCAAGAAAAATATTTCTATGTAACAATGTTACATATGAGTGCAGCTTTTTGGATAGGAGGACTTGCAATGCTAGCAATGGAAACAATGCTTATAACATACGTTCAACATGTTTGTGGAATATCTAGCATCGCATGGTAAGGAAGTAAATATAAGAATTATAAATATAATTTTGTTTACCAAATGAAAGACTGAACAAATATAAATGATTCATAGTTTTCGTATAAAGTAAGCAGTGGCGATCAATATATTGCTGAATGTAAATTATAAGAATCAGTTTATGATGTGTAAAAAGATAACTGATGCAGTAAACATTCATCGCAAAACTGGAATCATATGTTTTTGTGCATTTGATAATATCTACATATAATATTTTCAATAACGACCTTTGATGAAAAGTATGTCACATTTTTAATATCCAATTTCCGATTTCATTCTGCTTTTTAATATTATGCGAAATAATTGTCGTATAGAAGAAAGGAATTATCGGTGGCGGCGTATATCAAAAACATGTAATCAACGCAGCCGACGCGCACGAGCGTGTGTTGCGTCCAGAACAAAAACAACCGCGGGAAAAACTATTGACGCTCGGAAGCTCCTGAGACGACGTGATTCATTCAAATATAGCGATTAGCCGACAATTCTGAAATGTAGTACCATTTTTGGGTATATAAAGGACGAGGGCAGCAAAAACGAGTCAGTGTGAGACAGTATGCGAAAGACGAGACAGAGTGTGCGAGTGACGCAATGCGTGTGACAGACAGTAGTCGAGTAATTGTAGAGTTGCGAACAGAGAAGCTGTAGAGTTAGCTAGCCTATCGAGAAATGCTATATCTTTGCGAAGAAGAATAAAGAGTTTCTTTATTTATTGTTTTATCAATCTGAGGCGTCGAAAACCCATCACACTTAATAATTCCATCAGGATAGAAATATCCCTACATAATTTGTTCAAGTAGTAGTCTTGTTTAAATAAGTTCTATTTTCTCTTATTACGAATATATTATATTGAATGCACTTCTTCATAAAGTTTAAATTAATCAAAATTTGGGAAATAGGAACGTGCAGAAAATGTTTATTTCGGGACATATTTTGATATATACAATATACATCAAATATAAATAACAAAAATATATAGCAGGAGATTTTTATTAGCCTTTTCATAAAAAATTGTATCATGGTTGTAGTTCTGATAATAATGTATTAATCTAATTATTGCTTTATGATAATCATATTATGTATTATATGTTATAATTTATTTGAGATATGCTATACATATATTAGAAAACAATAATAAAGTCACAACTAAACAGTGATTAACATACAATAATAGATTGGTAGAAATTAATATGCATGATGTTTATTTCATTTTCTATCTTATATTTTGATCTTACTTTAATTTTGTATCTTACAGTTTATATTATTTCTCGGTAATACTGAAGAAATTATAGGTCCATTTATATTTATAGGTACTTGTTATATATATTTGTTTGTCACAAATCATATTGGGCAAGGAATCGTAGATCACAATAATTTCATATTTCATACAGCGTGAGATTATCTTATAATATATAAATATACTTACTTATATATAAATACATTATTATTTTATATAACCTAACCTTATATAAATATTTATACACATAATGCAAAAGATAATATAAAATATTTTAATTTTTGTAACGAGAAGMAAAAAATGTGGAATATTTATTAACCGCCAATAAATAATTAATTAATTTATGCGTACGCAGAAGATGATCTTATTTCTGTTGCAAAAAGATAGAAAAGCTTTTAATCCGAATCTCAGTGGATTATTTGTGGCATCAATGGAAAGTGCCACTTCGATAAAAGAGTACAGTTTTTATTATAAAGCACTATAAAATATTAATATATAAAACAAATATTTTTCTAGGTTCTAGTTCTACTTCAATAACTTTCTTCACAGTTTTATATTCACATTAAGTCAAAGTATGGAAGCTAGAATTAGTATTGTATCGATGAAAAATTAAAACTAATTTCTATTTACTATCGAAAATCGACAACAGAATTTTCATTTTCGAAAAATGAGAGGAATTATCTTTCAAAGCGATTACTGATGTTTTTACCATTAGAAGATGTATTTATACATAAATTATTAATATCATATAAAGTAAGTAATATATACAGATACAGTATCATATACAGTATAATTAAAGATATATAGTTGATATCATAAAGAGTAGGAAAGAATTTAATATATTTTACGTAATGTCAATATTTCAAAAGTTATATTTTTTAATTATTGTGAAAGTAAATAAAACATTAAACTGAATGCAAAAAATATTACAATAGTAATAATTTTTTTGCTCCTAACCTCCGCTAAATATGTGAAACGTAATTTATCAATCCATAATCTAGAATGAAACTATCATCTACGTTATGTCTTTGCTAAAGATATCTTTTCTATGTGATTTAGTATTTTTCTGTATGATACAAACATCTGTTAAATTACATCTGGCATTGATCACTCATTTATATAATATTTACAATAAATATTTATAATAAACATAAATACGAAACTATGTAATACAATTAATATTTTGTATTCTTTGGAATTACATGTGCTTTACATCTAATTATATAATTTACATGCAACTAACATCAAAAGAAACATATAAAATATTCTGCAAAAATTTCATGTAATTGAAAAACCAGATAGGCATGTTATTCTGTTTCTTTATAGCCGAACGAAGTTCTGTAATTCCGAAAGTATATAGTCCATGTCACGATATGGTACATCTCAATATAATACATGAATAATACTTTAGACTAAATCGGATTCTTTTACTCACAATTGGTTTATGGCCTTTTGAACGAATGAAACTTTAATTTGCTTTATGTTTTAATAATCTGATAACTTTTATTTTGTTTCAAGTATGTCTTATCGTTTTATATTATTTTTATATTATTTCATATTTAGTTTTATGTTATTTATATTATATTATATTATATTAAAGATATATAAAATATATAATGCTATTTTGTCACAATTATAATATTCCAAAATATTATAAATAATATTGTAATATTTATATTACATTTAATGCAATATTTAATTATAATATTTTATAGAAATACATAATATGTTATATAAATATAATTTGTGTTTTTATATATTTTTACACAGGACTGTACATATACACATACGCATACATATCTAATAAAGTTTATAAAACTTTTATTATTATTTTATATTAAATTATATTAAATTATGAACATCCATTCTTCATTAAACATTTATGTTTAAACAACAATTAATTTGTAATTTAATTCGTTCATTAATTCAGCAATAATGAAACAACAATAATATAAAGATTTTCTGTTAAATTAAAAATTAAATCAGCATAATATTCTCTCTTTACAATCTTTTGAAATTGTTATACCTTAGAGTTGACAACACTTCTAACTTTTGAGTGTATCCCGGTTATTGTTATCAAAATAATATCATCCACGTTTTTCTTCATACTTTTGGCCATTACATACAATTTGTTTTGCTGTAAATTATTTGCAGATTGCGTAGTTATTACAATAAATTTCTTTTGCATCTCTATTCATTTTAATAGAATCATAAGAGAAGAAATTATATAGCCATTAATAAGAAACACATAGTAAACAATTTATTGATATTTAATTATATAGGTAAAGTATTCAATGAAACAGCTGCAAGAAATTTGTAATAAATTGCAAAACGAAAATAAAATTGCTATAATAAGAAAATATGACGAAAAAAGCAAATTTTACACGACAATAAGATAACGTACGATAATTAGGATTAATCTTTTTTCTGATATAACTTTATTATAATTTCGTAACAATTTAAGCGCTCAGGAGTTCAAAATAATTTAATAGACAACTATTCTTTTAAAATTAAACTTGTATTAATTTTAATTAAAATTGCTTTGTCTCTTAGTTTTTGGCATAGATAGCATTTATTGCAATTCTTTTTTAATTATAGCTGCATATTCGACACATGATATTTTTCACCAACCATTCTCAATTATATTTCATAGCGTTCTTTATGATAAAGCATTTCATTGATCAATAAAAATATTTCTATTTAATAACGCTGCGCACGAGTGCAGTTTTTCACATAGGACTTGCAGTGTTAACTACAGAAACAATGCTTCTCACATATCTTCGATATGTGTGGAATGTGTGTACATCGCAAGGTGAAGAAAATAACATATAATGAAACATAAGAATTACAAAATAATCTTGTTCACAAAATGTAAGAACTGTATAATTATTATAAAAAAATTATAGTTTTTGTATAAAGCAAGTAAAGACAATCAATAATATCGAACATAAATTACAACCAGATAATATGTAAGAAAATAACTGGTACAATAGACATTCATCGCAGAGCTATGATATCAGTGTTTTTGTGCATTTGATATTGACGTATATTAAAATACATCTAATAACAACATGGTTAAAAACGCGCCAGATTTTTTATATCCAATTTCGAAGAAACAAATTTTTTTATAATTCTATCTGGTATGGTTTGTTTAATCAGCAGTCTCGACCTGTTCTATACTTCTATTTCTAAAAATACGTTTCATCTAAATTTTTCATAATGTTTAAATTAATATTTAAAAACTAAGAAATCATAATAAGCTAGAAATCTTTTTTTATGAAACGTTAATATATATAAACGATACATAGAAAGGATTACTTGTTAATCTCTACTTTATTAAACTTTGTTTTCGTTTATATTTATGAATATAAATATTTATAATTAGCATATACATAACAGTAGCATATGAATTCTTTTGATTACCAATTGATGTTAACCATTGTTTAAAATTTATTTAAAATTATATATTTGACTATATATTAATGTAAAATTCAATACAGTATTTCGTATAACATATTGATAATAATTAATATCTTACATTTTGTAGATTGTAACATTTGTTAATAATATTGAAGTAGTTATTTATAATATATAAATTTATAAATGTAATGAATAAATGTATGAATATTTCATACAGAATGAAATATTTTATATAATATTTATATAATATTTTATATATAATTTTAAATGAACATTAAACGCATATTGCAAGAGGTAACAAAAAATATTTTAATTTTTTTCACGAAGAGCAAAAAATACAAAGTTTTTATGAAATTTTCACCATTAATTTTTTTCAGAAAAATTATATTTTGAAATATAGTGTTCAATGATATGCAGCTCCTTTGTGGATACAAAAAATAATTTTATTTCTATTGTAAAGAGATAATAAAGCTTTTAATCTGGACATCGGTAGATTATTTCTAGGATCAATGGAAAATGCTGTTTCAGTAAAGGAATATATTTTTTATTGAAAGAACTTTTAATGTTACTAAACATTATATATCATTAATGCATAAAACAAGCATATTTTTTTCTGGCTAATCAATATCATACTTTACAGTTTTATACTCCTTTACGTTAAAATGAATAACATAAAAGARGAACTGATGCTAGTTTTATAAATAATTCGTAAATAATTAAAACYAATTTCTACATATTTAATAAAAAGCAACAAAAATTCTTATTTTTTGTGAAAATTGAGAAAGTTTCTCGTCCAAAGCAAATAATGTCATAATGTTTAGTATACAGTGTAGTAAAAGTTTTATCAATTTTACAAAATATTAATATTTCAATAGCTCTATTTTTAATTATTGCAAAGATAAATAATTTAAAACATTAAATTGACTGTAAAAAATATTATCATACTTAATTTTTTTACTCCTCATTCTTTAAAAATATGAAATATAACCTCCTAATCCATCAACTAAATTAAACTATCATRACATCTGCGTTATATCCTTGTTGAAGATATCTTTTTARTATTTTCCTATACGACATCTGTTAAATTTCATTCGGTATCGATCATTCAATTACACAGTATTTACAATAAATATCGAAACTAATATCGTAAATAATATAACTATAATATTTTACATTACGTGAAATTACACTTGCCTTAGATTTAATTATGTAGTTTGCGGACAATTTATATTAAAACAAACTTATGATGTTTAGCAAAAAACTCATCTAATCGACAGAAAATCGGGCGTATATTTCTAATTCTTTACAGTGTTGAATGAAACTCCGTAGTCAGACATACAGTCTATCTCACAGTATGATACATTTCAGTGCAATACATTTACAGCATTTTAATCTAAATCGGATTGTTTTACTCGCGATTGGTTTATGGCCTTTTGAACAATCGAAAATAGTACAATTTCAATTGGCTTTATTTTTTACTATTCTGATAACCTTTATTTTAATTTAGGTACGTCTTAATACTTTATTAATATAATAATGTATAAAATATTTTATGTAATAAAGTTTAGACACATGTTTAGATACACATTTATTATATATTATATTTTAAAATATTACATGTACTGTCCTAATCTTTAATTATATTGTAATATTTGGACATTATATATAATATTTAACTATATTATGTTATACAAATACACTACATGTATTTTTATACATATTTACAAAACTTTTACACACTAACACACATATACATATCTAGTAATATTTACTATTATATTAGGTTATGAACATGTATCTTTCATTAAACATTTATATGTAAACAATTAATTTAGATAGTTAGCTTAGTGATAACAAAACCGTAATAATATGAAAGTTTTAAATTAAATGTTGAGTTAAATAGTGATAAGCTCAAGATTCTCTTCATACAATTTTTTCAATAAAATTGTTACGCTTTATAGTTGACAACATTTCTAACTTTTCAATGTACTATAGCTTTTGTTATCAAAATCTTCCACATTTTTTTTCATAAGTTTGGTCATTAAATACAATTCGTTTCGCGTTAATAGTAATATTGTAAGCTCTTTATAAAGTATATGATTGTTTTAATAAATCTTCTTGACAATGAATGTTTCAATCATTGCATATATCATAAGAATAAATTAAATAGCCATTAATAACAAATTTATAGTAAACAATTTAATGATATTTAATTATGGTAGATAAGGCACTCGATAAAACAGCTACATGTCTAATGAATTGCGAAACGAAAATGAAATCATTATAAGAGAATATGGTGAAAAAGTCAAACTTTATACGACAATAATTACGCATAAGACAAGAGGGATTAATCTTTTTCTCTAATATGTAACTGTAAAATGATTCCGCAAAAATTTAAGCGCTTAATAAAATTAATTGGAATGAAATAAAAATCATTTATTAGCTCAATTATTTTTTTAAAGTGTTTTGAAGATGTTTCAAATGTGTTCTGGTATAAGTTTTTGGTATAAGTAATATGTTTACTGCAATTTTTCTACAAATATGGCTGCATATTCGCCACATGATTTTCTTCAAGATGCCAATGTATCTCAATCACATTCTGCAGTATTTTTCATGACAAAGTATTTTATTGATTAAGAGAAATATTCCTATTTAACAATATTACATATGAGTAGAGCTTTTTGAATAGAGAGAGGACTTGCAATGATAGCGATAGGAACAATGTTTATAACATACCTTCAATACGTGTGTGAAATGTTTAGCATTACTAGATGAAGGAAATAAAATAGAATTTAATGTAGTATTATAAATAATATCTTTTTGGCAAAATAAAAAATAATATATAAGAAAATTGTATATAGTTTTCGTATAGAATAAACAATGAATAAGCTATATCATATCAAATAAAAGTTATGAGAACTGTATAGATATGTAAGATATATAAGAAGATAGCTGAAGTAATAGATATTTATCGCAAAGCTATGGAGTTAGTGTTTTTGTGCATCTGAAAATATCTATATATATCATAATATATCTAACATTTGATTAAAGGTGTGCCAGAGTTTTAATATCTAATTTTGAGGGATCATACTTTTCTTTAATAATATGCGATATAATTTCTTTAAATAGCAGTCTTGTTCGAATAAATTATATTCTTTTGATTAAAAATATGTTTGATACAAAAATGCATTTCTTAATATTTGAATTAATAAAAATGTAGAAAACAAAATATTTTTCGCTTGTGTTTTGTATGTGTCAATACATATAAAATGTATAAAATATACAGGGCTTGTATTAATTTGCTTAAGATTTTTATTACGTATAGCTTCAAGAGAAATATATAAATTCTTCTAATCATTATTTTAGTCATATTGTGTAAATAATTATTTGAAATGTGACGATATATTAGGCATTATGTATTAATCATCAACTAAATAGTGTTTAGCACAACATTGAAAATTAAGATATGTTCAATCTGTATCTCATTTTGTAGATTATACTGTTTGCCAGGAATATTGAAGAATTTAATGATATCAAATTATGATATCGTTTATATTTATAAACGTTAGTTACATATATCTGTTTCTTTCAAATCACATTGAACCACAAATTATTGATCACAATCATGTATTTCATATAACGTGAGATTACATTTTGTATAACATAATCTTAAATAATTACAAGACAAACTACAGAAATATTCAATTGAAATCATATGAGAGAGGAGTATGATTTAATGTATTTGTAAAATTTCTATTATATTCATAATCCTTTTTTAATTTACTGTCGTGTTCGTCTGAGATATAATGTTCAATAGTATGCGGTTCCTCTGCGCGTACACAAGATAATTTTATTTCTGTAACAAGGAGAAACAACAGAACTTTTAATCTGAATCTGGATGAATTGTTTGTAGTGTCAATGGAAAGTGCCGCTTCGGTAAAAGAATCTAGTTTTTATTAAAATGATTTTCAATGTAAAATATCATTATATAAAACAAACATTTTTTATAGCTTATAAGTGCTTTAATACATTAATAACAAATTTATTACTTCACGGTTTTGTATTCTGTACATTAAAATTAACAATATATAAGCAGTAATCGAAGCTGATTTCATGTCAATCGAGATTTGAAAGTAATTTCTTTATATTAAAGAGAAATGGCAATGAAACTATCACTTTCGAAAATTAGATGAATAGCTTATTCAATTAACATCACACTATTTGTCTTTCTCATTAAATGAAATATCTGTATTGAAAATTAATAATATTGTATAAAATATAATAAGAATTTAATAAATTTTATAGAACACTATTCTTTCAATAGTTTTATCTTTCAATTATAGCGATAATAAATACTTTGTAATATTAAACAAGACATATAAAATTGTTATAATTCCTTCGTAATTGATATCCTGTATGATGAATTATGAAATGTAATATATATGTGCCTCTATTAGAATAAAATACATCTACATTATACATTGAAGATATCTTTTCAATATACTTTTGTGAAATATAAATATCTGTTTAATTTTATTCGCTCATTCAATTATTTATATTATTTAGATTAAATCGTCTAACTGCATTAATTATATCGTCTAACTGCAAGAAATAATTATCTGTTCTGTTATGTTCTGTTATGTTCTATAAATTTTTATAGAAATTAAATTATATCAAATTATGTAGCTATACATCAAATTATGTAATTTGCGCATAATTTATCTTTAGAAAAATCTAGAAAATATTTAGTAAAAAATTCATTTAACCGAAAGAAAAATGAACATATTCTTAATCCATCTCTTTATGGTTAAACAGAAATCCGTGATTTATCTCATAATATGATATATTTCAGTAAGATATATATAGAATACTTTAGCTTGAATCAAATTCTTTTACTCGCAATTGGTTTGTGGCCTTTCCAACGATCAATACTTATATAATTACGATCGACTTTATTTCTTAGTATTTTGATAATTTTTATTTTATTTCAGATATTTTATTTCAGATCGTAACATTTTATTTATATAATAAGGCATAAAATGATTTATATAATGCTATTAGTAAAAATCCAACGTCTAATATATTATGAAACGTTAACTGAATTTATTAATGGTTTAATCAATAATAAACCATAATAAAAAACTGTATAGTATAAAAGTATTAAAGGTTCACGTAACCATAATGTTCATTTTAATTTCTTGAATATGATTATCACTTATAGTTTACAACATCTCCAACTTTTGGATATACTACAGCTTTTGTAATCAAAATCATATTTTCCACATTTTCACATTCATTCATCCATTAAATACAATTTGTTTCGCGTTAATGCCAAAACAGTAAGTTATTTGTAGACTATATAATTATTTCAATAAATTTTCTTGTTAYCGAACATGACAATTACTTTATGTATCATGAGAGCAAACTACATAGATTTGACAAAATAGAACACAATGACATTAATATTTAACTATGGTAAATCAGATATTTGATGGAACTACTACGGCGAATCTGCAACGAATGGCAAAACGAAAACGAAATTGCTATTATATGGAAGTATGGCGGGAAAGGCAAATTTTACATGATGCGTAAAATAATATTTATTAACTATATATTAATATATGAATAAATACTGATAAACTTTCAGTGTTGTAAAATAAAAATAATTTATTTGCATAATTATTTCTTTAAGCAATAATTATGCAAATAATTTCAGAATTGATTCAAATATCTCTTAGTTTTCGGCATAAGTAGCATATCTATTGCAATTTTTCTTTGTTAAGATTTGTATGAGTCATCTTTGGTTTTTGGAAAGTTTTCGACGTAAACAACTTATATCGAGGCTTATCTTGAGTATGAGTCATAAAGTGAAGGGATGAAGCCGCCACCATTGACAAAACAAAGAAAGATCGTTATCGTTTGCTTACAACGAACGATAAAGGATCAGTGTCTTCAGTGTCTTGCGAGAAGTCAGAGGCAACGGTTGCACTTTTGTAAGAGCAAGTATTCAAATATTGTAACCGTTAATTTGTTTGACAATTAAAGAAGATTGTTGTGTTTTCTACGACTCTCATTTTTACTGAACACACTCCCTAGAACCGGCAATAAATAAATATCTAAACGGTGTTACGCGAAATTATCGAAGTTAACGCGTTAACTTGTTTTTGGTCCTTTGAGCCGGATATGCGGATAGTTGATATTCGAGTGTATCAGTACATTGTTAGTGAAATGGACAGTTAAATATAAAAGATCATCTCTGCTGTTGCCACCAAGTGCCTGTTGTAAGGATCACCATGAGCTGGATCAGAAGCCACGCTCGTACCGCTATCGTTTTCTTTCCCAAACTCGGAACTCACGTGAGAATCACGTGCTACGATATACGCTCCTAGAGAAGTCGAAGCCCGGAGCCTTGGTGAAGTATAGTATCGAATTTACGAAAAAGGACACACAGCGTCGTCGAACTGTGTCACGACGTCTTATCATTGTGTTGCATACACGCAACAGAAAGTATAACGCCGGTGACATATGCACATCGCTGATTCGCAACCTGAGTGCAATTTTCTAGCTGAAGTGCTCGATTTAAGGAACGCTGTCGATAGTCTAGCATTTCTTGCGTCCCACGCTAATTACGCGGTGCTTTCTCGTGCTGTCACATACACACGAGTCTGCTAATTTATCTGGGATCCAGTGGATCACTGTCCATTTCTCGGACAATTCTTCAAGTTTACAACTATCAAGTTTGCAACTATCATGGCTGAAGATCTGCGCAAGCTTACGGATCAGACCAATGCAGTCGGTCATTTCAAGCATGTTATTATTAATTACAAGAAGCTTTCAAAGACCATCGTCACGTTTCCAAAAACGAGATCACATCTGGCTGATTTACAGACGCTTTGCAAGGAAGTTCGACATCTCCATAATGGGATCACTTTTGCGGCAACAGCTGAGGATCGGAAGAAGCTATTTTATTTCCTCCAATAAGAATACTACGCTGCCGAGGACGCCTACACAACGAAGCTGCGGACTACCTTCAGGAAGCGATAAACAATTTCGAAAAGGCGGATAGGTTTGCGACGGTAATACTGACTCTATATTTTGCGACGAAACAAAATCGTCTTCGTTAAAACTGCCGCGTATCGACATTATCTGGTAAATTTTCTGAATGGAAAAATTTCCGCTACACTATCAAATCTCTAGTCGATTCGAATGAAGCGATGATAAATATATTAAAATTTCACTATTTAAAGACGAGTGTGACCGGTAACGCCGTATTGCTGATAAATCAATTTCAAATTTCTCCTGAAAATTATACCGTTGCGTGGAAGAAGTTGATAATGGAATATGATGATAAAAGAGCGTTAATATATGCGCACATTCATTCATTCGCTTGCTGAAGAGCAAATCCGAAATTGCTACAGAGTTAAAGAAACTGCGAGATACTGTATCCGTCGCACTCGCAGCGTTGTCGAATCTCGGATGTTCCGTCAGTCAGTGGGACCATCTCGCAGTATATATTATCACAGAGAAATTTGGCTCAAAAACACGAGCAGAATGGAATCTAAAGCGACGATACTAAAGAATATGCTTCGTAAGAGATAGATGCATTTCTGCGTTGCCGTATTCGCGAATTTTTTGACTTTATGAATGCGTCTGATACCATTATCGATAATTCACGAAATAAATGTTCTTCGTTAATAATGTATTGTTAATAATGTATCGGTGTATGTATCTAAGATGTGTCAATTGTACCGGCTTGCATAGTTCAGCAAAATGCGAGAAATTTCTGTTATTATCGGTCGAGCAGCGCAGTACTTTTGCTAGGAAAAAGCGAGTTTGTTTCAATTGTCTACAGTCGGATCGCACCGAAATGCTGAAGTAAATCGCGATGTATGCATTGTCGTGGCATGCATCATTCGCCACTACATCTTGCAGTAAGCGAAAGCGCGAATGTTCAAGCCATGCCGATAGACATTCCGCATGCATCTGATGTACTTCTCGTTACCGCTTGGGTAAATTTCCACACCGCGGAAGGTTGTTGCGTTAAAGTCCGCGCGTTATTTGATCAAGGATCAACACTCAGTTTTATTTCCGAGTCTCTCTGTTGGACTTCGCGAACGACACGACAATGCGCCGATCTCCAAGTATGCTTTGGAAAAAATTATACCGGCCATACGAGGTCAAAGATTGTGCTCGGTCTAACTCCCTATAACATATCGAAACCGATGTTCCCGTTAACGGCGTACGTCTTTAAAAACCTTACGTCATATATACCTTCGGCAGTTCAGCCTCCCGAATGGTGGCCACACTTACGCGGTCTCCCACTGGCGGATCCTAATCCAACGAGTAGGGAACCGATTCATTTGCTAGTCAGAGCTGATTTGTATAGATCGCTGTTGTTGCGTGATCTCCGTCAGGGTCCGTTGGGCACACCCATGGCCCAAAAAACCGAATTTAGCTGAATCATATCTGGTCCACTAAATATTGGTTCGCGCACTGTGTTTGAAGCTCATGTGTTACATTGCGTCTCCGAATGCAATACAGATTCGCTGCTACAGAAATCTTGGGCGGACGAGAAGATTTCCGCTGAAACTTAAAAACTTATTGCACATTACGTTGATTGTGCGAGCGACTGGAGACTGCCCCATCCTAACTGGCCTCGGCTACTTAAAAGGACATTGAACACTATGCTGGGAAGAGATTCATTTACTCCGTCTTGGCGGGCGGTTGCGAAATGCCGCAGTCGGACATTGCGTTATCAGGATGTCGTCTCCGTTTAGGATACAAGGCGGGCGGTATGTTATTTATATGAGTCATCTTTAGTTTTTAGAAAGTTTTCGACGTAAATAACTTATCGAAGCTTATCTCGAGTATGAGTCACAAAGTGAAAGGACAAAGTCGTCAAAACAAAGAAAGGTCGTTGTCGTTTGCTTACAACGAACGATAAAGGATCAGTGTTTTCAGTATCTTGCGAGAAGCCAGAGGCAACGGTTATACTTTTGTTAGAGCAAGTATCTAAATATTGTAACTGTTAATTTATTTGCCAATTAAAGAAGATTGTTGTGTTTTCTACGAAAACACAATCAACACATCTTCAGCATGTATGTACAATGTTCAGCATCGCAAGAATGCTAAAGAAAGTAATATCAAACATAAGAATTACAGATAAAATCTTGTCGGAAAATAGAAAATTGATAATTATTACAAAGAAATTATTTACAGTTTTCGTATAGAGCAGTAATGACAATCAATATATCAAATATAAATTATTGTAATATCGTAATATCTACATTATGATATATCTAACAATGAAATTTCATTAAAGATGTGCCACGTTTTTAATATCCAATTTCGATAGATCATTTTATTTTTTAATGTCATGAAAAATGATATGAGTACCAGTCTCGTCCGAGTAAATCCCATTTTTTCTAATTAAAAATATGTTTTGTTAAATACACTTCTTTATAAGCCTTAAGTTTATTGAAATGTAGAAAATAGAAATGTACAGAAAATATTTTTCGCAGAATATATTAATGTATGTAAAATATACATATATATCAAATATAAATATATAGCTTAAAAATATATAGTAGAAGATTTACATTAGTTTTTCTAGAAAAATAATGTTATGTACATAGTTCTAATAGTAATATATAAATTTAGTTATTACTTTATAATAATCATATCATGTAAAACTTATTTGAAACACGCTAATATATCAGGCAACTATTATTTAAAATATATACTACAACAACGATTAAACGGTGATAAATATACAATAATACATTTATAAAAATTAATATATATGCACGATATAKWTTCCATTTCGTATTTTACATTTTTATCTTATTTTGATTTTGTATCTTACAGATTGTCTCATTTATCGGTAATATTGAAGAACTTATAGTACCATTTATATTTCTAAGTGCTTTTTATGTATATCTGTTCGTCGGAAATCACATTGGATAAGAAATTACAGATCACAATAAACGCATATTTCATACAGCATGAGATTATTTTATAACATGCATATATATATATATATATATATCATTATTTTATATAATATAACCTTAAATGAATATTTACAA
>JAHMML010000084.1:557111-633219 GCA_020341155.1 Eciton burchellii
TAAAAAAGATATGCTATATAATTATTAATAATCATTATGCTATACATCATTAATAAATTAATAATGACAGATAAGATTTTCGATGAGACAGCTGCAGCGAAYCTGTAATGAATTGCAAAACGAAAATGAAGTTGCTATTATAAAAAAATATGGTAGAAGAGCAAAACTTTACACGATAGTAATCACGCGTAAGACAAGACGGATTAATTCTTTTTCTTAATATACATACATAAGTAAATGATTAATATATAAATAAATTATTTTTCTGGGAAAACTTGAATATTTGTAAAATAATTTTTATACTCATAAATTTATTTATAATTATACTTTTCTTAAAATATTGCAAAGTTGTTTTAAATATCTTTTAGTTTTTGGCATAAGTAGCATATTTACTGCAATTTTTCTTCAAATATGGCCGCACATTTGTCACGTAGTTCTTGTCACCAACAAATGTCAATCACATTCTGCAGTACTTTTCATGACAGAATACTTCATTGATCAAAAAATATATTCCTGTTTAACAATATTACATATGAGTGCAGCTTTTTGGATAGGAGGATTTGCAATGTTCGCAACGGGAACAATGCTTATAACATACCTTCAACATGTATGTGGATTGTTCAGCATTGCAAGGTAAAACAGAAATATAGAATTTGACATAAAAATTATAAAATTTCATTTTAAAAATGAAAAATCTGCATAACTATTRTAAAGGAATTGCTTATAGTTTTCGTATAGAACAGGCAATGACAATCAATATATTGTCGAACATAAATTACAAGAACCAGATTATATGTAAGAAGATTGCCGATGGAGTAGAGATTCATCGGAAAGCTATGGAGTCAGTAGTTTTATGTATCAGGTAATATTTATATTATAATATATCTAATAATCATATTTGGTTAAAGTTGTGCCAGATTTTTAATATCCAATTTCGAAGGAACATATTTCTTTTTAATTCTGTCCGGTATGATTTGTTTAGCAAGCAGTCTCGTCCGAGTAAGTTTTATCTTTTTATTAAAAATATATTAAATCAAGGATGTATCTAATCATATATTTTTCATATTTATATTAATCAAAATTTAGAAAGCAAAATAGGTAAAAAATATTTTGTCATAAGATGTTAATGTATATAAATGATACAGAGGATTATTTGTTATCCCCTGCTTCGTTAAAAGTTTTTTTTCCTTCATGATCATGAACTAGTACATAATTAGTATAATGGTAGCACATAAATTCTTGTAATTATTAGTTTATATTAATGATATTACCTACAAATTATTTGAAGATACATTGAGAATATATATCTTACATTTTGTAGATTGTATCATTTATCGGTAATATTGAAGAACTCATGATATCATTTATATTTATAAATATTTGTTATGCATATCTCTTTCTATCGAACCATATTGGGCAAGAAATCATGGATCATAATAATCACATATTTCACACAGCGTGAGATATCATTTTACTAATCTTAAATAATTAATTATGTAATGTAATCTATTATGTAAGATATTTTCATTTTTGTTACAAATAACAAGAAATAATATAAATATGTATGAAATCTCCAATCACAATCTTTTTCTAAGTGATTATCATTATAGATATAATATTCAATGGTACTCGGCTTCTTTGCGTACGCAAAAGATAATCTTATTTTTGTTGCAAAGAGGCAGCAAAGCTTTTAATCTGAATCTCGGTGGTTTATTTATAGTGTCAATGGAAAGTGCCGCTTCGGTAAAAAATTATATTTTCTAAAATATTAAAGTAATATTTTATATATAGCATCATCAGTGTAAAGCAAATATATTTTTTTGTAGCTTGTAAGTGCTTCAATATCTTACTTTACAATTTTATACTCTATACGTCAAGATTAATAATCTACGTAAAAAGTAATTTTGTATTGATAAAAGTTTGAAATCAAACATTTTATATTTAATTAGTCACAATAAAATTTAATGAAGCGGAAAAGGCTTGGAAAGGAATAGAATGATATTATAAATAACATAGTTATATTAGAATTATTTTAAACTTAAGATAAACAACATTTAGTGCTAGCTAGATCTTATGAGATATATTAATAATTTACTTTTATGAGAGAAATAATTTTTTAATGGATTGGTTTCCTCTTATTTGTGCATATAAATATTATAATTGAATAAATTTAATAAAATAGGAATTAAAAAAATAGGAAATCAAAGATGATGGGAATAATTTTATAAAAACTAGTTATATAACTAGTTCTAATAGATGTATATAATTTGTGAAGTTATTTTCTTAATAAAAAGTATTATATATATTTAAGGAAAGAAGTAACGCATTTTGTTACAAAGACGAACAGACGACGGAAGACATTTTCTTCAAAAATGTTTTCTTTGAATTGATGCATCAGAAGAATTCATTATAAAAAGTAAGAAATTAATATAATGTTATTACTGATGTAAAAAACTTGCATAGCTGCATTTTTTATAAGAAGAAGATAAATCAGTTTTATGATAGGGATACGTTTTAAATTAAACAATCACTCTTCAACATTCTTCCGAAACTAACAAACCGATCTGATAAATGTAATAATAAGAAACTAATGAAACGCATTATTGGAAAGTAAGCGATGCGTCTACGTGAGTTTTGCACTTCGGGATTATACTTCGTCTTTATCTGTGAAACGTAAACCTTTGTTAACTTTCATTCGATATTATATTGATCGATTTGGTTATACATTGCTTCGTAAGAAATTATATGATATCTTAAATAACATTATTTCATGATAATATTCCATAATATTTTAAATTACAAATTGAGTAATTTGCATTATTGTTGACATAAAGAAAAAAATATTTGTCAAAGTATGAGAAAAAGGACAATGAAGAAAAAGGTAACGTGTCTTTTTTCTTACTTTACTTAAACATATTCCATATTTTTGAAAGAATGATTTCCTTCGAGATACAATACTTCAGACTCAACCGAATTCTGTTACTCGCACTGAGTTTGTGCCCTTTTCAACGATCGAAATTAGTACAACTTCATTTAATTATCTGTTTCAGTATTCTTGTAACTTTGATCCTATTTCAGGTATATAATAAAATATTTTCATAAAATATGTATCATTTTTATTGTATATAATTATAATAAGTATTAATAAATATTTATTACAATTATAAATAAATAAGTGCATACTATTCGTTATTTACTTAGACGCAAATGATCAATTTCAGATTTATTTATTAACAATCAGTAATATAAGTATAAAATTATTCACTATGATTAAAAAACACTAAATTTCTTGTATATATGTATATATATATGTGTAGGATATTTTTCTATCCCTTGATGATGATGTTAAATGAATGGGTTTTCGACGCCAGATTGAACAATAAGTAAAGAGGTTCTATTCTTCTTCGGAAAGATACAATCTTTGTCGATAGGCCGGCTGATCCTGTAGTTTCACCACTCGAGTGGTGACTACGCTGATACACTATCTCTCGCACCCCCTTCTCGTCTATCTATCGTCTTGCTATCACTACTGCTTTTATACAACTTCTCCTATCGCCTACATCATTTACCTCGTCCACTTCGTCTACTGTCTATCTATCTATCATCGTCGTTATTCTCGTCTGTCGTTCGTCCGTCTTCCGTCTTCCTACCTCTATTACTTTTACTCTCCTCCTCCTATCGTCTACATCGTCTACCTCGTCTACTTCGTTTACCACCTGCCTCCTATGCCATCATCCTTTTTGTACCCAAGAGTGATGCCACATCTCAGAGTTGTCAGCCAATCGCTATATATTATCATTTAGTGCGGACGAATCACGCTTACGCGAGTGTCAACAGTTTCTTTCGCAATTGCCCTTTGTTCTGGACGCACTCGTCCAAACATACGCACGTGCGCGTCGGCTTCTCTGACAAAGGCTTTTGATACCGCTATCGATAATCTCTTTCTTTTATACCACATATGTATATATGTATATATGTATATATGTTACATTCAAAATTAACTTAGTTAGCTATAGTTTACAACTTCTAGTTTCTTATAGTTTCTAACTTTTAAGTGTACTATGGACTTTGTTATAAATGTCTTGCCTTCTTTATGTTTCTTCATATGTTTTGCTGTTAAATATAATACTTTCTTGGTTAATGCTAAACGTTAATGCTAAGTTGAATATTTACTACATCTTCCTTAAAATATATATCAACATATAAACGCTAAAAGCACTCTCAATGTAATAAAAGAAAATAACTTTTATAGCAAATGAATAATACACAATTATTAACAATAAACTAATTATGATAGATAAAACATTCGATAAAGCAATTTCATGAARTYTGAAATGAATTGAAAAACAAAAACGAAATTRYTATTTTAGARAAGTATAATAGCAAGGCCAGAAGTTATACGATACTAATAACATGTAAGACAATAAGTATTGCTTATTCTTTTATGTACATAAACTAGTATAATTTTATTAAAATTTCAATCTTTCCCAGTTAATAATTGCATTTAATAATTGTTTTATGTCTTTTAGTGTTTGGAATATGCAGTATATTTGCTGTAGTTATTCTATAAATCTGGCCGTATATTTATCATGTTATATTCACTGTCAATAAATCTGGGATACATATGACACATATTATGACAGAGTACTTCATCGATCAAGAAAAATATTTCTATTTCATAATGTTGCATGAACATATAGCGTTAAGCATAGGAGCATTTGCAATGATTGCAACAGGAATAATGTTGATAACGTATTTTCAATATATTTGTGGAATATATTGAAATATATTGTGGTATAGCATCACTTGGTGAGATAAAATACAGGATTAAATAATTATAATCAAGGTTTTATTTACTAACTGATATAAATTTAAAGCTGTGTAATTACTACTATTACTAAAAAGTATTTATAGTTATTTATAGTTATTTATAATTATTTATAGTTTTCGTATCGAGCAAGCTGTGACAAACATGTTATCATGTATTGAACAAAAAAATCAAACTATGATATGTAAGAAAATAATCCGTGCAGTAGATATTCATCGCAAATGGGCTCAATATATATCTGAAAATATTTATATCAGTATATATTCGATAATATTCATATGATAGTATTTAACAATATTTTTTTTGTTGAAGGTTCGCCAAATTTTTAATATTCAATTTTGAGGGATCATATTTTTTTCTAATATTATTTGGTATGATTTGTTTAACCAGCAATCTCATCCGAGTAAGTTTTTTCTTATTAAATACATTTAACTTGTATGCAGTCTATCTTTCTATTATACTGAAACCAATTAAAAAATAAAATAAATAAAAGATATCCTTTTTTGTTGTAATCTATGAAGAAGACTATTAGTTCTCTCTTCTTAAAGCTTAATTACAATATATATATTTTCAATGATATTACAAAAGATCTCGTTTAATTATAATTTATATTATAATTTTATATTATAATTATACTTTCTATCACTTATATATAAAATAATATATTCGTAATACATTAATATATTCAACAAAATTAAAAATGTAATGATAAAATAGTATTTAGTACATTTACATTAATTAATATAAAATATATTCTGCTTTTTTCAGATTATGTTATCTACCGGCAACATCGGGAAACTTATATTACCTTTTGTAACTATAACAGTGTCTTATGTATACATGTTTTTATCTAATTATACTGGGACAGAAATTATACTGCTCAGAAATTATAGATCATAATAATGATATATTCAATACAGTGTGAGACATTGTTAATGTTACTTTAACTTTAATGTTACTGTAAACAAATAGTTGCATTGTGTACTTTTATATATAAGATTCTTTATTTATTTTTAAAGAACTTGTCAGTTCCTTTAAGGAATTGACAAAAAATATATATAATTATAGATTTTCCTTACTATCTTCTTCAATTAATTATTTTTAAACTATTTTAGATATAATGTTCAATGGTATACAATTCCTCTACGCGCGCAAAAGATAATCTTATTCCCATTGCAAAGAAACAGCAAAGCTTTTAATTTAAGTCTCGGTGGATTGTTTATAGTTTCTATGAAAAGTGCTGCATCGATAAAAAGTTATCTTTTAAAAAAATTATCTTGTAAAAAAATAGTTTTTAATGTAACATATTATTGACAGATGAAAAAATAAGAATCTTATTTGATAACAGCTTTTAACTACTTTAGTATCTTACTTCACATTATTATGTTATTATTATGTTACTTCACATTTTGTTTTATACGTCAAAAATAGTAATGTAATAAAATATTCAATGAAATCATTAAATTTACATCAATTGTACATTAAAAGTAATATAAAGTAAAGTCATATGTGTCTAAGTGTTTCCCGTACTTAAATTGTTATTTCATTATCAACCTAAAAGAAATTTTAATCAAGTAGTTGATTAAAATAATTCAAAATAGTTAATATTAAATAATTTATATGAAATAGATAATAATAAAATAGATAATATATATAAAAATAGATTTTCATGAAAAAATAATTTGACATTGATAGCTTAAAATCGACTATATTATATAAGTATAATATTTTAAAGATTTAATCAGAAATATAGAACTTCTTAAACTTTCAATATTTTTTTTTTAAATAATTTAGATAATTAATCTCTAAATTTAAATACTTTGAAGACTTAATTAAAAGACAAAAAGAAACATTACAATCTATTTGTAATGATACAATGATTTTTATAATGATAAGATTATGAAAGAGAAATTCTTAATAGACATTTTTTATATATATATTGTTGATAGATAAATTATAACTAATATAAAAGTGTTTTAACGAATATACACATAATAAAGCGAATATAACTAAAAATAATTTTAAGTTAAGTATAAACATATATCTGAAAGAATTAACGAAATAATTGTTAATAATTTTCTCTAGAAAAGTAGAATATACAAATAAATGTTATAATATATTTCAAATCAGAATAGCTAATATTTCTCCGAAACTGACTAACGTTTTTACGATGTGATGCGTATAAAACTAGTAAAGCACGTTCTTTGCAAAATAAGTGCGCCTGCATTAGATTTGCTGTCTTGTGTCTTGAAGTGTCTTGAAATTTAGTATTTTTCTTGAGACAACTGTGAAATATCCTGATAAAACATCGATTGTTTAGTTACCAATTCACAGAAAAATATAAGTTAAACTATAAGTGATTTTACTTAYTACAGCAATATTTTAAACTATTATAAATCACATTTGTARCWATTAAGCAATTTATGTTATAACTTGTATTAAAGAAAGAGGCATTACAAATAGTCATCAAAATTTATTCATAATAAAAAAGGGAAGATACGCACGTTTGGCAATTTTTTCATATTCAAATGTATTTTCATATTCACAAGAAAATGATCTGCCTTGAGATAAAATATTTCAACGTCAATTGAATTCTTTTGCTTGCTCTTGCTTGGTTTATGGCCTTTTCAACGATCAAAATTTGTTAAATTACAGTTAATTCTGTTTTTTAATATTCTGATTACTTTCATTTTATTCCAAGTTTTGATATTTCATTTAGATAATTATTTATCTAGATAATTATTATTATTATAGGGATATTTTTATATCATTAATTATTACGTTTAGCTTTATAAATGTAATGTAATGTAAACATAAAATATATAAAAGATATATATTAAATGGATTGTTGTACCTAATTACATTTCATTATAAATATACATCTTTTATTAAATATATTTAATGTATAATAGATTATTTTATAAGAGATTATTTTAATTAACTAATAATATATGAATGATAAAGGGAATTTTCATCAAATCAACATTCACTACACCAACATCGAATRATCATKATAGAATTTTTTTTAAACTTAARTAAAATTTATACYTTGCAGTTTACAACATTTCTAACTTTTGAATGTACTTCGGATTTTATGATAAAGATTTTGTTTTCCATTTGATGCATGGTAATTAAATACAATTCTTTTCGGGTTAATATCAGTACTGTAAGTGTATTATTCTTTCCTTTAAATAATTATAAGTAAAATATATCTGAAATTTTTTAAATTTATTAAAAGAAACATCATAACAAATTTTTTAATAACAAATAAATGGCGTATAATACTATTAATAGATTGACTATAACAGATAAGGCATTTAATGAATCGGCTTCAGTGTGTCTATAATGAGCTAAAAAACGAGAATGAATTTGCTATTATAAAGAAGTATGGCAGCAACGGCAAGCTTTATATGACAGTAATCACGCGTAAGACAATGTATATTAATTCCACTTTTCTGTATAAATTATAATTTCAACAAATATTCACAGAAACAATAAGTGATTTTTCTAATTATTTTCTTGAAATGTTAGAAAATTTTAATTTAATTTTAAATATCTTATAGTCTTCACAATAAGCATTATATCTATTGGAGCTTTCTTTCATACTTGGCCTCATCTTCGTCAGATTGTTCGACCAAGTAACGAATCTCGATTGCTTCCTGCGATATACGTCATAACAGAATAGCTAATATTTCTCCGAAACTGACTAACGTCTTGATCAATTTTATTGATCAAGAGGAACATTTCTACGTGATGGTATTGCATGCATACGCAGCTTCTTGCGTGGGAGGTTTTGCTTTGCTAGCAACTGGAACAATGCTCTTAACGTATCTTCAACATGTCTGCGGAATGTTCAGTATCGCCTGATGAGAAAAGAATATAGAACACAATAATTGTATAGGCACAACAATTATAATTCAAATTTTTCTTATTGGTAGAAACAAATTTAAGAAATAATTATTACAAAGACATTATTTCCAGCATCCGTATCGAGCTATGACAACCAACACGTTATCCGATATTAATCAAGATAATCAGACCATAATTCGTAGGAAGATAGTTAATGCAATAGACATTCATCGCAAAGCTATGGAGTTAGTATGTAATTCTAACAGTTATGTAATCATCATAATAACAAACATTATGTTCGTTAAAGGTTATGTAATTTTTTGATAACTAATTTTGAGGGATCATTCCTTTTTCTATTGCTATCCGGAATGATTTGTATAGCTAGCAGTCTCGTGCTGGTAAGTTTTCTTTTTTCTTTCATTAAAAACGTATTCAAAGAACATTCTTCTATAATATTGAAATTAATGAAGGTATAGAAAAGATAATTGAGAAGAAAGAATTTTCTTGTTTGCTAATTAATAACTGATGATAGTTATGATGTAACTAGTAATAATATTATAATGATACTTATCTAGTAATGACATTAGTCATTATATTTATAATGATATTTATCTATTGATCTTTTATTAAGGTCAGCTTTGCACTTTGAATGATAATATATAATAAATGAAAGGTTTTAATTAGACATTTATATGAATCATAATTTTCAAAATTTACTTGTCGATTATACAATATACATAAAACAGAAATTAAATAATACCGAGTAAATTGATGTAGCACATGCATGAGAACATCACGCACACAATATCTCGTACTTTTATCTTGTTATATTTTTCAGGTTGTGTCAGCTGTCGGTGATATACATCAACTCATGGTACCAGTTATATTTATAATGACTAACTATATATATTTTTTTATGGCTAACTATATTGCACAGGAAGTTATAGATCACAATAATCGCGTATTCAATACAGTATAAGGGACAATATTACATAATGCAATCTGAAATTAATAATCGTTGCGGACTCTTATAATACCTATTCTTGTTTGTTATTCCAGAGAAATATTACAACAAATATTTATAAATATATTTTGCCATTTTTCTTTAAGCTGTTGTCATTTTAGATACAACGTTCAATGGTATACAGCTTCTGTGCGAATACAGAAGATGATTTTATTCTTATTGCAAAGAGGTTTTAAAGCTTTTCATTTGAATTTCGATGGATTGTTTGTCGAATCTATGGAAACCTGCTATGGTAAAAGAATATGCTTTATTAAAATAATGTTTAATATGGGCGAATCATAATAAGAACATATTTTGTTGCAGCTAATGAGTACCTCGATATCTTATTTCACAATTTTGTATTCCACACGTTAAGACTAATGTTAATTAAATGCAGTATTAAAAATAGTTTTATGCCTATTATTATAACTTGGAATTAATTGTACATTGTGCTTAGGACTTTCCGCAATAGAATTATCATTTTCATAGGAGGAAATTAGAATCAAGATAATTAGTATTATAACTTGGTTGTTCATAAAAAGCTTTCCATAAAGTGATAATTTATTGAAACATTATTAAAATTGGTATTAGCAATATCATGTAAAGCAGTAATAGTAAATCTTATCCGAAATACGTAAGTTTCGTTTTGCTTTTAATTGTGTCTATAAATTTAATTGCGTCTATATTTTAATGCAAAATTTGATGTAACCGAAATTAAAGTTTCATTAGTTTAAAGAATATACGATATTCTAGAACAATTATGTTATCTGTTTCTTAATTATGATCTACATTAATATTTAGAAAACATTAAATCAAGTGCACAAATATTTATATATCATATTATATACCTTTTTAGCGAATAATTAATGATGTATATATCAAGACATTAACGAAATATATTAAGTCAACTTCTTGATTCTTTTATATAAATATCAAGATAAGTTTTGAATACGTGTGTTAATACAAAACACCTTAAGATATAAGTGACATGAAAATGCTATAGTTTACTCCATGAGCAGTCGTTCACGAGCATGGAAAGTAAACACGTGTTAAATTTCTATCAGTCAAATCGATTACATAATAACATACATGATATTTTCTTCACCAAAAAAAGTTAATGACAGATTCGATATTAAAATAGTAATATTTTTCGCATCTTTCATGAGAGATCTCTCTCAATTTATCTTTTTGATAATGAATTATATATTTTTTAAAACATTTCTGTTTTTTGCAGCTTATGTCTCTTCTGACTATGAAATGTACTGTTGATTTCATAGTTAAAATTCTTTCATATATCTTATTTTCCAGCATGTTCCTGATTAAATATTTCATTTATAATTAAATAGTTCATTTATAATTAATGCTCAAGCTGTAAGTTAAATTCTATCAGCATTTTGATAAATAAATTATCAAACATAACAACTTGTCCAAAACTTTTTTTAATTAACTAATTGTTATCGATATAATAGATAAGATATTTAATGAAATTATTTTTTTATCATTCTAGAATTTTACTACAAGCTGTCATTAACGTGACATTTACATATAGCTTTTAGATGTTATAAGTGTATATGTGTATATAAGTATATGTATATTTAATATATATATGTGTATTTAAAGCCTTGAAGAGTATATACCCATTGGTCATATGGGCATACCCTATCGATCAGATGCTTAGGTCTTATGGAAATCTTCTTTTTAGTCTGTGTGAAGTCTTGATACTTCTCATGAGGTTTTTCATGAATATGTTAGGACGCTTCTCCATCCTGCCAGTATATCTTTGGCTGTGTTTTCTTATCTCGTCTTTAACRTATGGTACGTTGAGATCATAATGCATGTCATTAGTAACATACCAAAGATCATCAACGGCAATTCTTTGGAACTTTGTTTTGGAACCTTTATAATATTTCTATATTCGAATTGGAGGCCATATCCCACAATTGAATACCGTAGGTCCAGATAGGTTTGATGATTGCCTTGTATAATAGCAGTTTGTTTTCAGTCGACAGTTGTGATTTGCTGCTGAGTAGACATTACATTTTCTTTAGTTGTATTCCAAGTTGTTTTCTCTTGATAGATGTTTCCTCTAGTTTAATTTGCGATCTGGATGTAGTCCTAAATATTTGGCATCTTCTGCTTGAGAGATTCTCCAACCATTCAGAATTATTGGTGGACAATTTAATGAAATAACTTCAGCAAATTTCTAATGATTTGGAAGATAAAAATGAAGTTGCTATTATGAGAAACTATGGATATAATGAATACACCAAACGTTATACAGCATTTATTTTATGTAAATAAAGTTGATATTTTGATAGTACGCTGTAAATTTTGGTCTATTACAATAGAAAAATAAAAATAAAATAAAGATAATAAGTTTAATTTAACTTAATCGATAGTAAATTATATCCATAATTTTCTAAAYTACTAAAGCGTAATTCGAATTCTGTATTTTAAGAATAAACGTAGAAATATGTTTTCAAAAAGAYATGAAATGTGTAATATAAAGATATGTATAACTCATTTCAAAAAATAAAATAGTTTACATAATATATGAAAAGCATGTTATATGTTTCTAAATGTAGATTTCGCTATAAAAACAATGACTTTCTTTTAACCATTTCCAATTAACAATTTTRTTAATGGTTCATATATATAAAAAATTTTAAATACATTACAGTATAATATCATGGAATAYTTAGGATAACAACTGAGATTTTGAAATTATTTTAGCGTATACCTTACTTTTTTATTTTTCTTTTGCTACCAATTTTGTCGCTTTTTGATATTGTACTCTTGATGAACAAATCTGAAACGTATAATATATCTTACGACGTATAATATATCTTTGTCGTTCAAGTATTTTGTTGATCAAGAGAAATACTTTTATCTAATTTTGTTATACATGCAGCCATATAGCCATTTAGCCATATAGCCATTTATATAGGAGATATTGCGTTAAGCAATAGGAACGTTGTTAGTGAGATATTGCAAACATGCTTGCGCAAAAATCGCCAGATGAAGAAATGATTTTAAAGACTGACATGATTATAATAATTTCTTTACATTTTTATTTTATTTTGTGGATATATAACTATGATGACAAATTGCTTATAGCTATCGTATTAGGCAAATGTTTTATTGTTCTCATATATATCTTATTGGCTAATTATATTGGATAAGAAATTATACATCATAATAATGATGTATTCATCATTACGTAAAATATATATATTATTATATTATATATATATATACATATATATAAATTTTGCTTTTGTAGATTTTTATAATAAACTTGGGAACTATCGATATTTATATGTACATAACTCTCATTATACACAAATATATACATGTATGCTTATGTGTGCATATGCATATCTAAAATAACTTTTCGGAGAAAATTGAAGTTTAAATAAAGCACAATAATTGTCAATAGAAAGGAAAAAATTCAAATCTAGATATTATGAGTATAAGAAATCTCTAAAAGAAAAATTTCCAACATCAAAAATTTAGAAAAGAAAAATATATATATGTATAACATAATTTAGTTCTAAATCTATTAATTTTCTTACTTATAATATTCTTACTTATAATTAGTGTTATTTTATAATTATTGGTGTTATTTGTGATGTTATTGTATTTATATTTTATTGGTGTTATTTGTGATATTCTATGGTATAAGACCTTTATGTTTGCGAAAGATAATACTGCTTTTATTATTAAGAAACAAGAAAAATTTTAATCTTGTTCTTGGAGAAATATTTGTAACAGCTTTATAAAGTGCAGCGACGGTAAAATTGAATTATATATATTACATAGAATGTACTTATTATATATCATTTTATAAATGTAAGAAATAATAGAAAATGTTTCAGATTATAGATGATGAATACTTCAATATCTTACTTTACCGTTCTATATTTTATAAAGCATAGTTAATATACTAATAATAACAGAAATATTATAAAATATGTTTTATAATGATCATATTAAATAAGACAACTTTCATGTTTTTGAAGAACATTCACAATGATCTTGACTAAATTTCTGCGAAAAAGAAAATAATATTAAAATAATAATAACTTTTTGTTCTTATTATTTACTAAAATAAGAAACAAGAAAATTCAATTTAATATAATTAGAAACATATTTCTTCCATTATTTCTTGGATTATCTATACTTTTATGTACAAAAGATGGTAGAAATGTTAATTAATATTAATAAATAATTAGCATTTACTAATAAATTAATAAATATTAAATACAGAAGCGTCATAATTTGTTCTTTTTTATAGTAAAGTATATCTAGTAAAGTTAGTAGCATCTAGTAAAATTATACAGTTATTGAAAATATAACTTTAATTCATGATATCAATTATGAAAATATATATATTTTTATAATCTGCTAATATAATTTGTTATTAATAAATAATAATTATCTATAGACAATAGCTAAAAATGAAACCATAGATTCTATTGATTTTTATACATTCTTTAATATTTGTTACATTTGTAACATTCGATTTAATATTGTATCTATATCTTCTTAACATCTTAGTACTAATAAATAAAATCTGTAAAAATAACATGCTTCATTGCTATATAACTTAATATTTTATTGATGAAAAAAGATATTTTTATTTAATCTCCGATATGTAAATTAAATGCGATTTGTAATATTAGCAATAAGAATAATATCAATATATTTTTGATATATCTGAGGAGTTTCATATTGCCAAATAGACAAATAAATACAGAAATATAAGTATAAAAATAAATATATAAGTATAAAAATTTAAATCATTGATTTATAGTAAAAACATAATTATCATAGAAAATGACAATGATTATATCGGAGCAATAATGACAATAAATATCTTTTATAAGACAATAAAAGTATTTCTTCCGAATTTTATTCACAAGAACTGATTTATATTATGGACATGCATCGAAATACTACATTTCTTAATATTTCTTTGTATTCTGTAGTATATATATAAAGCATGTTAAAAGACAAAATGATTCTCTTAACCATAAAGATTTTCAAGTTAGTCAGTATACAAATTTGAGAATATAGCTTCTATTTTAATAAAGCTTAATGTCATTTGTTGGCGTCTTAATCTATTTTTAAAAGATAATTATAATTCCGTATAAAACTAACGTCTTTCCTATATTTCTCTCTAATAATAAGTTAACCCCTTCGAAGTGCTTCTGAAGGTATCTATTGGGTGGAGGGATTTCTGAGTCTTTGTGAAAATCTTGAGAGCTATATCGGTAGTAGCGTAACTACTAGTAGAGCGTTGCTGAACAAGCCAAAGGTAAAGTACTAGAGTAAAAGAAGCAAACTGGTCCCTCAGGCTGGATAGGCGGTGTATTAGCTCTTCACCATTTGTAAAACAACTATTATTATAAAATCCTAATAGAAAGGAGTGATATTTAGTATTCTCCCGAGATAAAGACGAATATATACGAATATACTGAAAGACATTGTTGTTTTCTGGCAACTCTAGCAAAATTATTGATTGGGAGTGAGAAAACTGCATTTGGCTGTATAAAACCAGATATAATAATAATAAGTTAAGTGTGAAGATATATATATATATATATATATGTATATATATACATATATATATACATATTGAAATATCATATGCAAATGCCGATGTTATGAAATTTAACCAGATATCAGACATTGAAATGTTATCTTGAGCGCAAATTATATATTTTTTAAAATTTTATTATATCTACTTCTCAGATTGTTATAACAACATATAAATTCAATTTGTATATATTTTTTTCAAAGAATGAACAATTCCAGCAAGAATATGAGTATACATAATGAAATATAGAGGATACTGTGTCAAACAAGAACATAACTATACGCCTGTGTACATTGCAAGAAATTGTTTTACTAAAATGCTTCTTAACAAAAGATAAATATTTATCGAATTTACAGCTATAATGGGTAATCTAATCGCCAACTATTCTTTTTCATGTAAGTATATTCAGTTGCAGATGTTTTAATCTCACGATATTATATATATAATGCTGCACTTATACACAATCAAGTAATTTAATTAAAAATTTGTGTTATAAAATTTATTAACAAATTAAAATATTACGCTATATTATCCAGCAACATGTAATTCTCGTAGTTTACATTGTGATCAAGTTTGTCTTCATATGAGCATCATGGTAATTTGCAATGTAATGGAACATTTCAGCCTCAACCGAATTTTCTTACTCTTCGTTGACTTATGGCCGTTCCAACGAACAAAACTGCAATGTCAAGTATTCTACTATTCTTATGATTTTGATAACTTTTATTATATTTCAGGTAATAGATAATATTTTAGAATAAATTAATTTTTAAATATATATTTAGAAATAAATTGAGAAAGAGATATAATCATAATGTGTAGTTATCAAATATTACTATCTTCAAAGTGAAAATATTATGAATACATTGATTATATGAAAAGTGATATGTAAAAAAATACAGAAATATAATGATTAAATAGTTTATTACGATATATGATATAATGTTTACAACAATACGTGTATTTTTGATAACCTAAAAGAGTATTTCTAAACATTTATATAAATTATATAAACATTTTTGTCAATATATGTTTTGCTAAAAAATTAACTTTATTCTATTTTGAAGTAATTCTAAATAAAAATTGATATTTTAATAGTGTGTCAGTGTTGTATGTCAATATATGCAATGATTAATATAATGATATCAATATTCAATGAAATAATCATAATGAAATAATCAAATATATTAAGAGTATAACACAAACTGATATGACTGTTATCGGTGTAAGTGTTATCGAATATACTGTAGTAATTGTTACTGTAATAATAATTAGACTTTACTAAAATATTGAATCTTTAAAATAGTGTTATACATCTTTTTTCCTTTGTGTATTATATATGTTTTATATATTATTATATGTTATATATTTATTATTATAATAATAAAAATTATTATTTTATTTGTATTTGTATTTTACTAATTGAATATAAAATAATTTCTTAAATATAAAATCATACTTCATACATTTCTATTTTTCACAGCTAACATCATTTTTGACCGAATGCACCATTGATTTCAGAGTTAAAATTCTTTCATATATTTTATTTTCCAGTACATTTCTGATTACATATAGTTCTTTTATAATTAATCAACCTGTAAGTTAAATGCTATATTTAGACATATTAGCATGTTAAATAAATTTTTGTACCTAATAATTCATTCAAAAATGCTTTAATTAACTGCTTAAATGTTATTGATATGATAGTCGAACTCCTGGATGAAACAACTTCAACAAATTTCTAATAATAAGATGAAAATGAAATTGCTATTATGAGAAAGTATGGATACTATACAAATATACTATACTATATAAATATTATACAACTATACTTTCATGTAAATAAAAATTGATATGTATATCATAAACTTTAATTCATTGCGATTAATATTAAAAATAAATTAAAATAATAAGTTTAATTTAACTATTTTGATATTAAGTTCTATATATATTAACCATCTTCTCATTAAAATGCCCTAGTAACATAATTAAAATTCTGCTATTATTTTGCTAAAATTCTGATATAATTTTAGAAATACATAAATAYAAAAACATATTTTTTATTAAATATAAAAAAATGTAATGTGCAATATTTTATTTTAAGTATTACAATAATTTACATCTTATATTAAGAATATATTATATATTTTTGAATCATATTACATTTTATAATCAAGTTAATACAATTTAATCGTCTTGGAACAATTATTAGATGGAAGTGGTTTATACATAAAGAGAAAAGCAATCTTCATTACATTATCGCATCTTGAAATATTCAAAACAATTTATAACCAATTATAAAACAATTTATATAATCAGATTTTGAAATGATTCTAGCGTATACTCTATGCAATCTTTTCATTTTTCTTTTGCTGCCAATTTTCCCGCGAGTAATTGATATTGTTCTCTTCATAAACAAATCTCAATCACGACATATGATATATTTTACRACTGAATATTTTATCGATCAAGAGAAATACTTTTATCCAATTTTATTATACATGGATGCAGCTTGTTCGATAGGAGGAATTGCATTAATAGCAATAGAATCATTGCTAATAGGATATTTCAAACATGCTTGTGCAATATTTAAAATCGCCAGGTGAACAAATGACTTTAAGAAGAAATATCAAAACTTATTAAAACTTATATCTTCTTAGTTTTCTCATATCTCTGTGTATAATATATTTAATTGCAATATTAAAACGTTTGTAGTTATCATATTAGGCAAGCAATATTAATTAGCATTGAACGAAACAAAATTAGAGGCTTTAATAAGATCAAACATGCTATGGATATACATTGTGAAGCAATATAGTATATCTAGTATATTTATGGTATTTACTTCGAACATTTACTTCGATTTGAAGTTATAAATTTTTTATCTTGAAAATTTTTCTCTTTAAGATTTTCCAAATCCAGCTTTGAAAGATCTTTTTCTTTTTTAGTAGCAGTTAATGTGCTTAGTTTAAACTTCAATTTTTTCCGAATAAATTATTTCGGATATTTCTAGGTATATATGACATTATTTCATAACATTTATCTTTATAAGGAATGGAAATAATGAATAAGAAAACTAAAATTATAAGATCATAGATATGATTAAATTAATGATAAAATCTATTTCATATGAAAGCCGAACAGAAAAATTCTCAAAAATAAAAAATTAAATTAATTTTGGAATTAAAAGAAAACATATTTTAAAATATCTAATAAAAATGTAATTTATTATATTTATTATTGATACAGTATCATATTTGTTGCGTTCTGTTGTTTTATTTGAAATGAAGTTGATTTCACAATTGTTACGGATTCGGATAGACGATGTTCTCTTGTAAGACTCTCGAACGTTCTCGATGCTTTGTTGTGGATTCTGAGAGACGATTATTCTCTCGTAAGATTTTCGAACATTCTCGATGCGGAAGACTCCTACCTAAGTACGAGCATGTAAGTATATAAGCCGAAGACAGAGGCCCGGGAATGTTATGGTCGTTTGTTTTTGCAATACGGCAAAAACCTGGTACCTAGTTTACTTGGGACGCAGAGAAATCCAATAGAGTAAGTGTTACGCGAGAAGATCGACGCACTGGTTAGCTAAGCAAGTATCCTTAATATTGAAAACTGTTCACTTGTGTGGTGTACTCTTTAACTTAAAGATTAAAGAGACGTTGGCTACAACTCTTGTCTTTGCTTATCACCTTATCCCGGAACCGACAATAAATAAATATATAAACAGTATGGAGCGAATTTTATCGAAGGCGCTCTAACATTGTTTTTGGTCCTTCGAGCCAGATACGCGGATGGGTGATACCGGAGCGTATTGGTGCGTTGTTGGTAAAGTGAGCAGTTGAAGATAAAGGATTATCCTCGGTGCAGTTGGCACCACGTGCTCGTTGCAAAGATTTGCACGAGCTGGATAAAAAACTCGTGCCGCCATTGCTTTCTTTCTCATACTCGAACCTCACGTGAGGTACACGCTCCTACGGAAGACGAAGCTCGGAGCTCGGTAAGTTGTTGTACCGAGTTTATGAGAAAGACTACTCGGCATCATCGAATTGTGTCACGACGTCCTATAGTTGCGTTGAATACGCATGACCGAAAAAGTCTAAACGCAGGTGTCACACGGGCATCGTGCTGACTCGCAGCTTGAATGCAATTTTCGAGCCAAAGTGCTCTGTTTGAGAAACGCTGTCGAGAGTCCAGCATTTCTTGCGCCCCACGCTGATTGCGCGTGTCGTGATGCTTCCTTGTGGTGTTGCATACCCACAAGTTGTTCATTTATCTGAGATTCGGGAACCCAGATGCCATACGTGCATCGTTGATTCGCATCCTGAGTGCCATTTTAGAGCTTAAGTGCTCAATTTAAGGAGCGCTGTCGAGAATCCAGCCTTCCTTGCGCCCTACGCTGGTCACGCGTGTCGCGGTGCCTCCTCGTAGTGTCGTACACGCGCGAGTTTTACAGATCCACCTGGGATTCAGTGGATCATCAACCAATGTCACGGACATTCTACAAGCGAACAAGTAATCAACATGGCGGACGGCCTACGTAAGCTTATTGTGAACCAGGCCAATGCAACCATCGATATCAAAAGGATTCTTATTAACTATAAGAAATTTTCGAAAACCAATATCTCACTGGCGCAGACAAAATCGCGCCTGGCCGAGCTACAGGCGCTGTGGAAAGAAGTTCGATACCGCCATAATGATATCACTTTTGCGGCAACGGCTGATCGGAAGGAGCTGCCTTATTTCGTCCAAGAAGAATACTATGCAGCCGAAGATGCTTACGAAGCGACGGACTATCTTCATGAAGCCACAGCTAATTTTGTAATGCCGGAAAGTTCTATATACGATCTTAGTACTGACTCTGCACTTTGCGACTTTGCGGGTACGCTTGATACTGTTACCGATAATTCACGAAATGAAGGTCGTTCACTCGCTGATAGGGTACCGGTTAAAAAATGTGTCTATTGTACCGGTTCGCATGGTTTGGAAGATTGTGAGAAAATTTTGTTATTGTCAGTTGCGCATTACTCTTATTAGGGAAATGCAAGTTTGTCTCAAATGTCTACAGTCGAGTCATTTCGCACCGAAATGTCCAAATAAATCGCGATGTATGCATTGTCGTCGCATGCATCATCGCTACTACATCTCGCAGTGAGTGAGAATGCTGATGTTCAAGTCACGCGGACGTTTCGCATGCATTTGACGTGCTTCGCGCTACTGCGTGGGTAGATCTTCACACCGCAGAAGGTAGCTGCGTTAAAGTCCGCATGTTACTCGATCAAGGATCGACACTCAGTTTTATTTCCAAGTCTCTTTGTCGGACTTTGCGACCGACACGACGATGTGCCGATCTCCAAATACGTAGATTTTGGAAAAATTATACCGGCCATATGAGGTCAAAGGTTGTGCTCGGCTTAACTCTTTGTAACCAATCGAAACCGCTGTTTCTATTAACGTCGTACGTCTGTAAGAACCTTATGTTGTATACTGCTTCAGTAGTTCGGCCTCCCGAATGGTGGCCCCACTTACAGCGGTGCTCTACTAGAGGATCCGTACCCAACGAGTAGAGAACCGATTCATTTGCTCATCGGAATTGATTTATGTGGATTGCTGTTATTGAGCGATTTCCGTCAGGGTTCGTTGGGCGTACCCACGGCCCAAAAAACCGAACCTGGCTAGATTATATCTGGTCCAGTAGATGTAGGTTCGTGCACTGAGTTTGAGGCTCATGTGTCACATTACGTCTCCGCATGCAACGCAGATTCGTTGCTACGGAAATTTTGGGCGGATGAGAGGATTTCCGCTGAAATTACAAAACCTACTGTACATTGCCTCCCTTCAAAGATGACACGCTGAAGATTCATGGACTCTCCTGGCTAGAAGCAGACGTCTTCTGCTTCGTGATAGCCTAGTCGATGACGACCACTCCTACGCGGCACTCAATATTATCATTCGTCAAATTCTACATTGGGATAAGCCACACCAATTGTCATTACCGGCAAGATCCTGCTCCAAGAGCTCTGACTGCTTAAGAGCGATTGGGATGCTCCCATCTCGGAAGAACTGGTGCAACGCTGGAAGGGCTATGTTGACGACTTTCCGCATTTGACACGTATACCGCGCTGGCCAAAGCAAAGAGAGTTTATCGTTGGAAGTGCACGGCTTTGCTGATGCATCAAACCTATGCCGCTCTGGTGTATTTAAGAGTCATTCACTCTGAATCTAACATTCAGGTCAGTCTGATTTGTGCCAAGACGAAGGTCGCGCCGGTAAAAACTATCAGCATACCTCGTCTTGAGTTAAACGCCGTTGTGCTACCGAGCCGCCTGCTTATATAGACGAAACAGGCACTCTCTCTCTTAAGCGTCCCGATTTATGGATGAACAGACTCCACAATAACCCTAGCGTGGTTAAAACAGCACTCATCAAAGTGGACTACTTATGTTGCGAACCGTATTTCCGAAATCCAAACATCGCTATCGAGCGCTACGTGGTATCATGTTCCTTCAAAGGAAAACTCCGCCGATTGCGCCTCCCGTGGGCTGTCGGCATCAATGCTAGTGTCGCATGATTTGTAGTGGAACGACCCTGCTTGATTGAAATGCTCCTCCACCACGTGGCCAAAACGTGATTCAGCAATGTCAGTCGACGAGACGACTGCGAAGGAGATTTCGACCGAAGCGCGAAAGGTCATCGTATATCATGTGGATTGTACGCGTGAATGGGAGCTGCCCAGACGATATTCTAGCTGGACACGGTTAGTACGGATAACGGCCTATGTTCTAAGATTTATTAGACACTCAAAGCGAAAAAAGAATTCGCAACTTGGGGGGAAATCCCCGATAGAAGTTTCCGAGTTGCGCGAAGCCGCCTATCGGTGGTTCCGACTCGTATAGAAAGCCCATTTTTCGAAGGACTGGAACGCGCTGAATAAGAACAATCCGATTCCGCCTTCCAGCGCCCTAAAGGCCTTGAGACTCATGCTAGGGGACGATTCGCTACTCCGCCTTGGTGGGCGGTTGCACAACGCCGCCCTTGAATACGGTGAAGAACACCCGATTATATTGCCGAAGCACGGCATATCGGAGTTTCTCATAGACCATGCGCATCGAGCCATTCTTCATGGTGGCCCACAGCTTACGCTGCGCACCCTAAGAGAGGAATATTGGATCATCGGCGGTCGACGCCTTGTCAAGAAGCACATCCGTCGATGCGTGATTTGCGCCCATCAAGCCGCCAGGCTCTCCACGCAACTAATGGGAAACCTACCGGAACCACACGTAAATCCCTCCTCACCGTTTTCTCATACCGGCGTCGACTACGCCGGGCCGTTCGGCATCCTACTGTTCGTGGGCCAAAGAGCGAGAAAACACTACATCGCATTATTCATATGCCTTGCTACCAAGGCGATTCATTTAGAAATTGTGGAAGACTACACCACCGCTGGATTCCTGGGAGCCTTCCGTAGGTTTGTGAGCCGACGCGGTTTACCGGCTCATATGTACAGCGATAATGGCCCGAATTTCCATGGTGCCGATCGCAAACTTCAGACCAGCTTTCAGGCAATGAGAACGGATTCGACCCTACAAGCCGGCTTGGCGGCGTACAATGGCATTTTATTCCTCTGGCTGCGCCTCATTTTGGAGGACTTTGGGAAGCCGGGGTAAAAAAGCTGAAGTTTCATCTACGGCGAGTCATCGCGCACGCTCTCCAAGGCCAAATTCGCAACGCTACTCTGTCAGATCGAGGCCTGTTTGAATTCTCGACCAATCGCGGCCCTTACCGACGATCCGAGCGATTTGTCCGTTTTAACGCCGGGCCATTTTTTGATTGGCCGGCTGCTTGTTGCTGCACCCGAAGACTCCATCCTTGAGATCAATGCAAATCGGCTGTCCCGATGGCAGCTCGTGCAAGCCATATAGGAGCAGATTTGGCGCTCTTGGTCGAAAAACTACTTGCACTCTTTACAAGTTCGGAATAAGTGGTCCAAGCCGCATCCGGACCTTGAGGTCAACGATTTGGTCCTAGTAAGAAATCCGCAGCTTCTCCCATCGCGGTGGGAGTTAGCTCGTGTAGTGCAAGTCCATCCCGGAGCTGATGGGCACGTCCGCGTGGTGACTGTAAGATGCAGCACTGCAAAGACGCAGTATAAGCGACCAATAACCGAACGAAGATCTGTAAACTACCGGTGCCGACCGGTAACGATGCGCTGGAGAGTAAGGCTCCGTAGCGCAGGGGCGTATCAGATTATGCCCATCCTAGCTTTGGTCAGCGATCTTTCCTTTTATCCGTTGCTTCATTCGAGACCTGTTCTCCTGTAACTTTATACTGCTAATTAAATCATCATTGTAAATGTATCATAATTTCGTCTCCGTCTTGGATACGAGGCGGGCAGTATGTTACGGATTCGGATAGAGGATTGTTCTTTTGTAAGGCTCTCGAGCGTTCTCGATGCTATGTTGCGGATTCTGAGAGACGATTATTCTCTCGTAAGATTCTTACGTTTTCGATGCGGAAGGCTCCTACCTAAGTACGAGCACGTAAGTATAGATATAAGCCGAAGACAGAGGCCCGGGAATGTTATGGTCGTTTGTTTTTGCAATACGGCAAAAACCTAGTTTACTTGGGACGCAGAGAAATCGAATAGAGTGAGTGTTATGCGAAAAGATCGAGGCAACGGATGCACTGGTTAGCTAAGCAAGTATCCTTAATATTGAAAACTGTTCACTTGAGCGGTGTACTCAACTTTAAAGATTAAAGAGACGTTGGTCTATTGGCTACAACTCTTGTCTTTGCTTATCACTTTATCCCGGAACCGGCAATAAATAAATATATAAATAGTGTGGAACGAATTTTATCGAAGGCGCTCTACAACAACATCGAAATATGCTGCTGCGACTTCGAAATTAAATTGTGTTTATAGATATTAAATTATAATAGCACATATATAACAGCACATATATATGATATATAATAGAAAGATTGTAGTTGTTTGATTTACTTAGATTTTTCAGGTTGCTGGAGAGATTAAGAAGAATTTTTCTTACATGCTGGTTGTGCAATTGTTGTCCTTGCATATATATTCATATATCTTTCTGTCTGATTATATTGGACAAGAAATTATGGATCATAGTAAGGAAATATTTATCACAACGTAAGAATATAACATGTTATATTATGTAAATATATATAAATTTTGCTATTCTAGATCTTTATAATAAGATTGAGAGCTAACGGTATTTATATATACAAAACTTTTGTTATACATAAATACACACACGCACACATTTGCACGCATACACACATATATCTGAAATTACTTATTGAAAGGAAATCATTTAAAGCTAAATATCACAGATCTAGAAAATCTTTAAGAGAAATGTTCTCAAAATCAAACATTTGAAGAAAAGAAAGAATATATATGTATGGTATAATTTAGTTCTAAATTATTTAGTTTCTTACTTATGATATTTTTCTTTATAATCGTTATAGATATGAYGTTCCATGGTATATAAGTCCCTTACGTTTACAGAAGATAGTACTGTTTTTATTATTAAGAAGCAAGAAAAATTTTAATCTTATTCTCGGTAGGATATTTGTAACATCTTTTGAAAGTGCAGCAACGGTAAGAATGAATTATATATATTATATATAGAATGTGCTTATTGTATCATTTCAAAATATAAGAAATAATAAAAAATGTTTCTCATTATAGATGATGAACACTGCGGTATCTTACTTTACCGTTCTCTATTCGATAAAGCGAAATTAAATATAATATAAGTATAATAATATATATCTTATAACAATCATATTAAGACTAATCAACTTCTAAATTTTTGGAGGACATATGCAATAGTTCTTACTAATTATTAAATTTATATGAAAGAGAAAATAATATGTAAAAGAAAAAAAATTTTTGTTATTATTATTTAGCAGAAAACAAAATTTTTGTTATTATTATTTAGCAGGGAAACAAAAGAATTAAAGTTGGTGTAATTAGAAATATATCTTTTAAACTATCTTTTAGATTATCTATGTTTTGAAATACGGAAAATAGTAGTGATAAAAAAAAATTAAATATTCACATAATAAATAGAAATAAGTAAATATAGAATAGTAAATATAGAAAATATGTTATAATTTGTTTCTATTCTAGTAAAACATGTAATTACTGAAAATATATCTTTAATTCATAATATTAATTATAAAGATATATATATTTTTATAATCTGCCTTTGTGATCACAATTATATTCGTTGTCAACAWATAGYAAGTATATTTAGCAGATAAATAAAGATTAAACCATACATTTTTTATTCCAGATTCTTTAAATTTTCTTTCAATTTGCTGTATTCTTATTATTCGGTTATTGTGTTTTCAGTCATGTCTTTTCGATATCTAATTGCCAGTAAATAAGGTCTCTAACATCCTTTGTTACTGTTTACAATCTAATACTTTATTGATCAAGAAAAGTATTTCTACTTAATTTTCGCAACATAATCATAGGCATAATACTTTATAATATTAGCAATAAGAATCATATTCATTATATATGATATGCCTGAGGAGTGTTTCACATTACAAGATAGATAAATAAATACAGAAATAGGCATAAAAATTCAAGTCATTAATTTATAGAACTATGATAATCATAAGAAATGGTAATGACTACAGCGAATAAGCAATAACAATTTCTCGCGAGAAGATTGTCCCGGAATTTTATTTATTGATTTATGCTGTGCATCGAGATACTATATTTTTGAACAATAACGCAATCGCAAGAATTAATATGCTTATACATATTATGTAATAGATATATTCAATTTTTTATTTAACATTCTAATCCTACATTTTGATCTTACTTTATTCTTATGATATTGTATCTTTCAGATTGTTTCATTTATCGGTAATATTGAAGAACTTATTATACCATTTATATTTCTAAGCGTTTGTTATATATATCTGTTCATTACAAATCACATTGGGCAAGAAATTATAGATTACAGTAACCACATATTTCACATTACGTAAGATTATTTTCTAAATGCATATATATGTATTATTATTTTATATAATAATATCTTATATAAATACCTTATATACCTTATATACCTTATATAAATATTTACACATGCAATATAAAGAATAATATAAAACAGCTTAATTATTATAACCAAAAACAAAAAATACATAATATTTATCAAATTTTAACCATTAATCTTTTTCTATTATTTTACACTATTCAATGACATGCAATTCACATGCACAAAAGATAATCTTATTTCTGTTGCAAAAAGATAACAAAACTTTTAATTTGAATTTCGGTAGATTGTTTATAGTGTCAATGGAAAGTGCCGCTTTAGTAAAAGAATATATTTTTTACTAAAATATTTTTAAATATAAAGCATCATAAAATATTAATACATAAAACAAGTATTTTTTTCTAGCTGCAAATATTTCGATATCTTTCTTCACACTTTTATATTTTGTACGTTGAACATAAAAGAGGAACTAATATTAGTTGTGCAAAAAAATAAAAGTAATTTTACTAAATTACTAAATTACTAATATTTACTAAAAGGAATCGACAATAGAAATATCATTTTCGGAAATTAAGAAGATTCCTCGTCCAAAACAATTAATATCATAATGTTTAGTATAAAATATTGAAAAAGTTTTACAGATCTTACACATTTTAACAGAAGTTTAACAGAAATGTTTATATTTCAATAATTCTATTCTTAATTATGACAAAAATAAATATTTTAAAACATTAAACTGGCTGCAAGAAGTATTAATACTTAATTTTTTCATCTCACGTCCTTTAAAAGTGTGAGACGTAATCTACTAATTTAAGATCTAGAATAAAACTATAACATCTATGTTATGTCTTTGCTAAAGATATCATTTTAATATTTTTGTATGTGACACAAATATATTTTACTTGGTATCGATCATTCGTTTCTACATTGATCATAATAATTATCATGAAATTGTAAGTATTACAACCATAATATGTTATACTACATGAAATTACACTTGCTCTACATGTAATTTGCATATAACTTATATTAAAAGAAACATAAAAGATTCAGCGAAAACTTTAGCTAATCCAAAAAAATTTGGAAAAACACGCACTTTTTCTACTTTCTTATAGTTGAAAGAAACTCCATACGTATAGTCCATCACAAAGAATGATATATCTCAGTACAATATATGTGCAATACTTTAGCCTAAATCGAATTCTTTTACTTGAGATCAATTTATGGCCTTCCGAACGAACGAAACGTATACAATTTCAATTACTTGTATTTTTTAGTATTCTGATAACTTTTATATTGTTTCAGGTCTATCTTAATAATTCATTTATATAATGACGTATAAAATTATTTATATAATGCTGTTTATAAATGTTACACATTTGATATATGATTAAATGTTAATTTAATTTCTTAACGAATAAATAAAAAATAAATTGCATAGCATAAAAGTGATAAATAAAAGTTCACATAATCAGAATATTTTTTTCATATAATTTCATCAATTATCATTTACAGTTTACAACGTTTCTATCTTTCGAGTATACTATAGATTTTGTTATCAGAACCATATCTTCCATATTTTTCTTCATAGTCTTGGCTATTAAATATAATTCTTTTTGCGTTAATGCTAATACTGTAAGTAGACTACATAATTATTTCAATAAATTTTCTTAAAAACGAATATTTCAATCATATATTACGAGAGGAAAGTATATAAATCTGACAAAAATATAGAACACAATGGTATTAATACTTAATTATGGCAGATAAGATATGCGATGAAACAACTACAACGCGTCTGTAACGAATAGAAAACGAAAATGAAATTGCTATTATAAAAAAATATGGCGGGAAAGGTAAACTTTACACGACGATAATCACGTGTAAGATAATACGGATTAATTTTTTGCTTTAATACATGAATAAATTCCGTAAAAACCTAACCATTTGTAAAATAATAATAATTCATTTGCTCAACTATTTATTTAAAATACTTTATAGTTATTTTAAATATTACTTAGTCTTTAGCATAAGTAGCATATTTACTGCAATTCTTCTTCAAATATGGCCGCACTTTCGCCACATTCCTTTCACCAACAAATCTCGATTATATTCTCCAGTATACTTCACCACTACAGAGTATTTTATTGATCAAGAAAAGTATTCCTATTTAATAATATTGCACACGAGTGCAGCTTTTTGGATAGGAGGACTTGCAACAGGTACAATGCTTATAACATACTTTCAATATGTATGTGAAATGTTTAATATCTCCAGGTAAGTAAAGAAAGTAAAATAGAAATTAATATAAGAATTATAAATAATGCTTTGTTTATTAAATGAAAAGTAATTATTACAAGAGGATTACTTATAGTTTTCGTATACAACAAGCAATCACACTCAATGTCACATCGAATAGAAATTATAAGAACCAGTTTAAGATATGTAAGAAGATAGCTGATGCAATAGACATTTATCGCAAAGCTATGGAGTCAGTGTTTCTGTGCATCTGGTAATGTTTATATTATAATACATCTAACGTATATAATACATGTATGTATTATAATACATCTAAGTAACATTTGGTTAAAGGTGTGCTAGATTTTTAATATTCAATTTTGAGAAATCATATTTCTCTTTATATACTATGTAGAATTATTTATTTAAGTAGCAGTCTCGTCCAAGTTATATTTCTCTTCATTAAAAATATGTTTATATTTACTAGAAAAAAGTGCACTTTTTAATAATATTTAGATTAATAAAAATATGGAAAGCGGAAATATGGAAGGAACAATTTCCGCATATATTTTATCTTATTCAACACATATAAAATTTATAAAAGATGCAGGATTTATATTAGCTTGCTTAGAATCTTATTATGTATATAATTCTGACAAAAATATATAAATCTYTTTATTATTATTTCACACTAGTCATATTATATAAATAATTATAAGCAATGTGACAATATATTAAGCAATATATAATTATCAACAACTAAATGTTTAATATAATACTGATAAAAATTGGTGTGTGTGTAATATATATCTTATTTCGTAGATTACGTCATTTGTCAAAAATATTGAAGAACTTATGATACCACTTATATTTATAAACGTTTGTTGTATATATCTGTTTCTTTCAAATCACACTGGACAACAAATTATCGATCACAATAACCACATATTTCATACAGCGTGAGATTTCATTTTAATATAATATAATCTTACGTAAACAATTACAAAATAAACTATACATAATGTTCAACTGAAATCATATGAGAGAGAAATATGATTTAATATATCAATAAAATTTCTATTATATTCAYAATCCTTTCCTAATTTATTATCATTTTAGATATAATGTTYAATGGTAYACAGCTCCTTTACGTGCACAGAAGATAATTTTGTTTCTGTTACAAAGAGGCAACAAAGCTTTCAATTTGAATCTCGGTGGATTATTTGTTGTGTCAATGGAAAGTRCCGCTTCGGTAAAAGAATCTAGTTTTTMTTAATGATTTTTAATGTAAAGTTTCATTAATGTATAAAACAAATGTTTTTTTATAGCTTATAAACGCTTCAATATCTTATTTCACAGTTTTGTATTCTGTACATTAAAATTAGCAATAATCAACATATAAGCAATAATCGAAACTGATTTCATATTAATTCAAATTTGAAAGCAATTTCTTCGTATTAAAGAGAAATGGCTAACAGTAAAACTGTCATTTCCAGAAATTAAAGGAATACTTCAATCGAAAAGATTGTTATCGCAATGTGTGTTTTTTCCTGCAAAACATATCTCATATTTATAATTAAAATTAATAATATTATATAAAATGTAGCGAGTATTTAATAAATTTTACGAAATTTTATTCTTTGATTAGTTTTTTAATTATTGCGGAAATAAACACTTTGAACATTTACATTATATTAAACAGAGGTTATTATTATATTTAGATTCTTTATTGTTGATGTCCTGTAAAATTGTGAAATGTAACTTATGAATGCCTCAACTAGAATGAAACTATAAATTAATAATAATAATAATAACTATAATAATAATAATTATAAGTTTATAATATACCTGTAAGATATTTTTTCTCACTATTTCTCCAGGTGAGAGATTATTACCTGTTAAATTCCTTTTCTTATTAATCGCTCAATTATACAATTTGTAATAAATATCATGAAATTGTAAGTAATATAAATATATGGCAATATTTTTCAATATATTAAATTATACTTGCTTTGCTTCAAGTTAAATCATGTCAACTTACATTAAAGACACTTGCATTAAGGAAAATGCAGAAACTTTTTTATAAATTGATCCAATAAAAAGAAAAAATGAGTGTGTCCTCTGTAATTTCTTTATAATCAAATGAAATTCCATATGTCTAGAAATGGTCTATCTCAATATATATAGAGTACTTTAGTCTGAATCGGATTTTTTCACTCGCGATTGGTTTATGGTCTTTTGTACAATCGAAAGTTGTACAATTTCGATTAATTTTATTTTTTAATAATAATTTTTATTTTATTTCAGGTATATCTTACTATTTTATTTATATATTGATGTGTATAATATTTTGTAAAATGTTATTTGTAGAAATCACATATTTATAATTATTGAATATTATATTTAGCTATACTATATTACCTATGTGTGTTTTTATACAATTTTATAAATGTCCATAACAATTAATATAATCCACAATTATATTTAATTATGAATATGTAAATGTTATTAAATTTTGGTATATAAGGAATAAATTTGTTGTTTAATGTTGTTTAATTAAGAAATTAAATAACGCTCTCCTAATATCATTTTTATAATAAAGTTATTATACTTTCAATGTACATTTTTAAGTTTTGAATGTATTACAAACTTTGTTATCAGAATTCTATCTTTCATATTTTTTTTCATTCTTGCCTATTAAATACAATTCGTCTTATGTTAATGCGTCTTATGTTAATAGTGTAAATTGATTGCAAATTATATCGCTGTTCCAATAAACATTCTTAACAATGGACAATTTCAATTATCTTAAATATTATGAAGAGGAAATCTTTAATGAAAAGATACACTATAAAACTTCATTACTAAACTAATCATAACAGATAAGACATTCAATGAAACAGTTTCAACGAATTTGTAATGAATTGTACAAAATGAAATTACTATTATAAGAAAATATAACAGGAAAGCCAAACTTTGTATGACAGTAATCACGCGTAAGATAATACGATTTAATTTCAATATATAAATAAATAATTAATACAGGAATGAACTACTTCTTCGCAAAAATTTAAGTGCTTAAGAATGAAAATAATTTACTTACTCAATTATTTTTTTGATATATATCTGAAAGTTGTTTTACATTTCTCCTAGTTTTTGGCGTAACTAGTATATTTATTGCAACTTTTTCAAATATAGCTGTACATTGATCGCAAAGTGATTCTTTTTACCAACGAATCCAAGTCATATCCTCCAATATACTTTATGATAAAGTATTTCATTGATTAAGAAACATATTCTTATCTAACGACGTTACACATAAGTGCAGCTTGTTAGATAGGAAGACTTGCAATGATAACAATGTTTATAATATATCTTCGACATATATGTGGATTGTTTAGTATTATCTTGTAGAAAGAAATATAGAATTGAACATAAGAATTGCAAAATTTTATTCATAAAATGGAAAACACGTAGTTATCACAAAGAAATTATTTACCGTTTTCGAAACAGGCAGTGACTATCAATATACTATCGAGCATGAGTGATAAAAACCAGTTTATGATATGTAAAAAGATAGCTAATGCAATAAACATTCCTTGCAAAGCTATGGAATCTATGACATTGTGCATTTGGTAATATTTACATTATAATAAATATCTAACAATGATATTTCATTAAAGGTGTGCTATATTTTTATTATTCAATTTCGAAGGATCATGCTGCTTTTTGATATTATATGAAATGAGTTAAATAAATAACAGTCACGTCTGAGTAAGTTTCCTCTAATTAAAAATATCTTTTATAAAATGCACTTCTTCATAAGATTTAAATTAATCAAAATATAGGAAATAAGAATATATGAGAAATATTTGTCACATAATACATTAATATAAATAAAATATAGATACGTATAAAGTATGATATAAAAGTATGGAAGACTTCTATTAATCTTTTAATAAAAATTTTAGTGCGGCTATAATTCCAATAGTAATATAAGAATTTAATTATTAGTTCATAATAACCATATTGTGTCAAATTTATTCGATGTATAATACATAGTATGGCAACAATAACAAGATAATGATCAAACAATGATTAAGATATAATAATCGCAAAAATTAATGTGCATACACGATGTTTCATTTATTCGATATCTCATTTTTTATCATACATTTTGATCTTATTTTATTCTTGATATTATATCTTACAGATTGTCTCATTTATCGGAACTATTGAAGAACTTATAGTACCATTTAAATTTATAAGTATTTGTTATGTATATTTGTCTTTTACAAATCATATTGGACAAGAAATTATCACAATAATAACATATTTCACACTGCGTGATATTATTTTGTAAAATGCATACATATATCATTATTTTATATAGTATAATTTCATATAAATACACATACGCAATTTACATACGCAATAAAAAACATAACATCAAACGTTTTAATTATCGTGATAAAAAGCAAGAAATACAAAATATTTATGAAATTTTCGTCGTTCAGTTTTCTCTAAGTAATTATCATTTTATGTTGTTCGATGGTATGCAGTTTCTTCACGTGCGCATAAGATAATCTTATTTCTGTTGCAAAGAAGCAACAAAACAAACTTTTAATTTGAATCTACGTGGATTGTTTGTAAGATTAATGGAAAGCGCAGCTTCGGTAAAAGAACACACTCTTTGCTAAAATATTTTTTAATGCATTTTTTAAAGCATTAATACATAAAACAAGTATTTTCTTCTAGCTTGTAAATATTTCGATTTCATTCTTCATAATTTTATTTTTCTACGATAAAATTAAAAACATAAAAGCAAGAACCAGGATTAGTATTTGTATCGATACAGAATTGATACTAATTTCTACATATTTACCAAAGAGAAACAGCAACAAAATTGTCATCTTCAAAGATGGAGAAGACTCATTCAAAGCAATTAATATGGTCTTGTTTAAAGTATAATATAAAGTGTAGTAAGAATTTAACAGATTTTACGAAATGTTACTATTTCAACAGTTCTATTTTCCAATTCTTATGGAAATAGATATTTTAAAGATATAATTGAATATAATGAATGTGATTGCACTTCCTTTCTTTTACTATTGGCGTCCTTGAAATGTGTGAAACGTACGAATGTCCGAATCTATCAATTAAAATGAAACTACTTCTGCATTATATCTTTACTGAAGATATATTTTTAGTACTGTGTGACACAAACATCTGTTACATTTCATTTGGAATCGATCATTCAATTATATACTATTTAAACATATATAAAAATCATATACTATAACATTATGAATTACTATATAATAAACATTATGAAATTGTACATAGATATTGTACTTATAATAGAATTACAATATTTTAAGTTCATAGAATTATATTTGCTTGGAGTTAATTATGTAATTTGCAGACAATTTATGATAAAAGGAATATATTTAGCAAAAACTTTACTTAACCTAATCTTTTAAGAAATTTATTTCAAGAATAAAAAAAATATTAGATTAGTCCAAATTCATGCATGATTAATTACAGCTATCGTATTCAGCATGCAGCAGAGATTAATACAAAAAGTTATACATTACAAAATTTTAGCTTAAAGAATAATACATTGATATCCAGAAGAATAAGTTATGCTGTAGATATACACCGATATATATACCAGCCATGAAGTTGTTATCTATGTAATAATATCCATATAATTCCTTTATTTTGTAAGACTGAAATTTTTAGAATATATATTTGATTCATCGTATTTTTTGCTAATAATATTCGGTGTGGCATGTCTAAGCATTAATCTTCTTCGAGTAAGATTTTATGATGATATACCTTTAGAAATGGATTTGTTGTTATATTATAGTGCTTTCTTTTAGAGGAAAATTATTACTGACCTGTTTTCACAGTTTAAAAAAAATATTCACAAATAGCACGTTTTATTATACATCAGAAACAAAGTGTATAAAATATCGATATGTATTGAATAAGTATGTTGAATGTAATTACAATATCATGATATTCATATATTTCAGATTTTTCGGATTGATAATGTCAAACAAAATTCATGACATTTATTTATAATAGCAACTTGTATCTTATATATATTCTTGGGCAATTATTTTGAATAGGATCTAACGAATCATAACGAAGATGTATTTACCATAACGTAAGAAACATTAATACAAATCATATTTTTATAACAAGATTCTATTAAATTAGAAGCAAATACGGATATTAATATGTGTCCAACGTATTATGATGATCCAACGAATCAGCTTTGCAAATCTTTTTACTTTTTCAAAGTTCAATTGACTTTTAATTCAATGCATAACTGTGTAGATACAATGTTCAATGGTACAAAACTTCGTTTATCATAAGTGCTGGAGGATTGTTTATTGGATCATTAGAATGCTTTGCTTGAGTAAGGAAATATAATTAGCGTACTAATCAGAGAATACATTCGCAACAACATATTGTCGATATTGTTTTGTTGAAAAAGTATAATCTTATTTACAGTTGGTAAAAGCATCGGTATCTTATTTCACCGTTATTTATTCTGTTCAATAAAAAGTGGTGTCATACATGGCGATTATATCTAAACAACTGAGACATAATTTCAAAATTTTTAATTATAATATTAATTATAAATTAAATACTTTGCTTGCATATCCGGAGAAAATGTTTCATATCACAAACAAGGACAAAATAAATAAAACTAACGAGAAAGATAATAAAAATAATAAATAATATGAGAAATTATAAAATTAAATCTATATTTAATTTAAAATCGATTAGCTGTTATTTTTTTAGAAGCTAAAAATGACGCAACTGTATAAACCTGAGTGAAAATGGAAACTTGTGTATTATGAGATTGCGAGTGGGCGCTAGATTTTAGAGTAACAATTACGCACTTTATATTTTATTTTTTATAGAAAAGCATTGATAAATTTTCTTGTCTCAAAGATAAATTGATCGTTTAAATTTACATTCGTTCAGAAATTATGTTCCCAGAAGTTGATATTTTACATTCTAATACGTTATTCTGAATGGATCATCAATAGATGCTACATTTTGCTGAAAATTGGAGAAAATAAACATTAAAATACTCGATCGAATAATGTGAAAGAATGGACGCGAACTTGATGAGATTATATCATTCGAGATCGTATGCGTTTTGGACAGTGCAAAAACATGATTTGTTTCGAGACACAATATTTCAATATTAACAAGATTCTTCTGCTTGCTATTGGCTTGTGGCCTTATCGACAATCGAAACTCGCTCGTTTTCAATTCACAATTTTGTCAACTATCTAGCTGATAGATTAACTGATAGCCTAACTGATAGTTATATTTCAGGATAACGTAGGATAACGTTTTACATTTGTTATTCATAAATAATTCATTAACGTAATTCATAAATTACAATAAATTCGCAATTATTGTAATTCATAGCAATCTTTTTATATTGTTATTACACAATTAAGATATCATAATTTATATTGTAATCGTCATGTTATCAATATCATGTTAAATAATGTGTCATAAATTTACATATGTAATTAAATAATTATATGCGTACTCTTATAGTAATTATTATATAAATGTTAATAAATTTTATGAAATAAAATATAATTAATATAATTTTATGAAACATATAGGTTTTGATAAATATAGTATCGAGATTAAATAATTTATTCGAAAATACGAGAAATTGAGTCTTTGTTTCTCAAATTCTAAAAAACTTTCAGAAAATAATTATTGTTGGCAGCTTATAACATTTTTGACTTCAAAATGTTCATCAAACTTTGTCCTCAATCCACTACATCTATCCACTACATTTTTCTTCATGACTTTTATGATAAAGTATAGTTGTTTTCGTATTAATATAATAAAATGTTATATGTTATTAATATAATAAAAGTTACTGTTCTATAGAATATTTATTTAATAAAATAAAGGTATTTGAAAAATAAATTTTTTATCTAGATATAAAAATAATATTAATAAAAACGATAAAGAAAATTATTAAAATGGCAGATAAAGAATTTATTGAAGCTTCAGCATATATACAACAAACTGAAAAATGAAAACGAAATTGCTATTATTGAGAAATATAGCTATTTTGCTAAATACAATTGTACTTTCAGGTAAATATATATCTCTAAATTTTTACACATAATTACATATTTTATTTGGTACATTTACCATTAAGATCAAGAGGATCTTTTAACTTTTGAATCGGAGCATTGAAAGATAATTAGAGATAATTAAAGATAATATATCTTCTTACGATAGGAGAGAAGAGTACAGCCTCTCTTCAGTTCATTTACTTTAATTTACTATACTTTGTTTTAATTTACTTTAATTTAATTTTCATTTTTACATTGATGTATGCCATTCGCTCTTATAATATTTTCGTTAGAATTTTTGACTACTTATATTATTATATTACATTATATACGATTATAAATTAATTCATAAATTATAAAAAGCGCAGATTACGTACATAAAAATGTAACGTTCAACATTTTTACATTACATTTTCACGATGAAAATACATTTAAAAACATTCACCTGATGTTATTTGGTATAACTTAGCAAAAATTTAGAGTAATAAGATATGAATAGTTTTGCTAGCTTTATCCAATTCCAATTTCAAACGCATTGTGAGTAAATACATTTTTAAATAAATGTGTATAACAACATAGAATAATAAATAATATTATCTAAGAAACTTATATTCCAAATCCCAAATTTTATTTTAAGCTTATAATAAAAAACTGTTTCTTTCTAATATATTTATAGCATTTAGTTTCATCGCCATATCTATTTACATCATCAGCCAATTTTGACGGGTTATTCTCGATGTTGTTGCATCTAAAAACGAATCTTATCCTCGTCAGTTGCAATTCATGACGGAATACTTTCTCGATTGCGAAAAGTATCTTTATTTAAATCTACTTCATATGAGTGTAGAATTTTTTATAGAAGCTATTGTATTAGTAACAATTGGGACAACGCAAATTGTGCATATTCAGCATACTTGCAAAATATTTAAAATAGTTAGTTAACTATGTTTAAAATAGCTAGATCATCAAATATAACATTTGTGCCAAAAAGATAGTTTGTATTATTTTTTACATAAAGAACTTTTACTACACATAAAAGGAATTACTTTAGAAGAGCTTATAAAATATGTTATTCTGGATTAGTTGTTCTCCAGAAATACAGTTATGTATTAATTGTAGTTATCGTATGGAACATGTAGCAGAAATTAATATAAAGATTAATAAATTGAATATTAGCTTGAGAAGCAATGATTTCATTCCAAAAAGAATTAATTGCGTCATATATATACACCGGCAAGCTATGAAGTTAGTATTTATGCAATGATATGCATACAGACAAAATAATTTCTTTTATTTGCGAAGATTATCCAAATTTTTAGTAGACATATTTGAAAAATCATTCTTTTGGCTAATAATATTCGGCGTGGCGCCATTGAGTCTTAATCTGCTTCGTGTAAGTTTTGAATTTTACAATAGCCTAAATAATTTCTTAATAATTAACTTTTAAATAATTATTAAATACTTTTTAATTTGTTACATAATAGCAATTTAATCTAAGAAAGGACTGCTAACCAATTATTTTTATAATGTTTAAAAGCAATGTGTGTTACATGTTCAAAGCTATTTATATATATATATATATATATATATATATATATTATATACAAAATATCAAAATCATTCCTAATGAGGGCTGACAATACATTGAAAATAATTATGATATCATGATATTTACATTTTAGATTTTTCAGATTGATTCGATTATAGATAAAATCAAAGAATTTTTGTTACATTTATGTTACATTTATGTTACATTTATGTTACATTTATGTTACATTCTATCTTTATAGCAATTTGTATCCTATATATGTTTTTAGCCAAGTGTTGTGGAAAATGTTACAGATCATAACGAAGACATATTTATTACAGCTTAAGAATGTTAATATAATTAATATTAATGTAAAAAGTATTTACATAGAAAATATAATATAAAAAGTATTTACATAGATGGATTATGTTACATTACAAATAAAATTTGAAAGTATTAAAGATATTTGTTCAAGAAATCAGTGTTGTTGAAGATTAGTAATAATGTTTCTAGTTTTCTTCAAATTAGATTGATTAGATCGATCTACATTTCTTATAGGTACAAAGTTCAATGATATAAAGCTTTGTTACATACACAAAAATTAATTTTATTCCTATTGCAAAAAGGTAACAAAAATTTTATCTTAGGTATCGGAGGATTGTTTGTTAGTTCATTAGATTGTTTTGCTTCGGTAAGGCAGTATAATATATCGTGTTAATATTTATGATAATATTTTTTAGACAATATATAATCGATTATCACAGTGAAAAACGATAATTTTCATTATAGATAGTAAAAGCATCGGTATCTTATTTCTCTGCCATTTACTATTCGATAAAATTTAGGTTATACGCATATATGCTGATCATATTTAAGGAATTAATATAAAAGTTAAAGTTAATTAAAATTAAAGTTCAATAGGTCTTTGACATATACTATTCTTATTTACATATGGAGAAATGCTTCGCATTCCTATGAAAGCAGAAAAAATGTAAATGTATTTTATTTAAAATTAAACAGCTTATATTTGAAAAACTTAATGTAATAAAATCGCAATATAATCATGTTGAAATAAAAAATATAAAATGATATAAAGATAATATATAAAATATATAAAATATATAAAAAGATTACAAGAACGCTCTTTTCGCAAACAAAATTCACAAACGTGATTCATCTTTCAGAAAAATGAAATGTTTGTATAAATTATATTTATATAAACCTTGTGTTAAATAAGAAATAAACATTGAAAGTATTATAAATATTTATTTAAGATATCAGCCCTTTTGAAGATTATTAATAAATTAATAAATCCTTTTATTTTCCTATAATCTGGATTAACTTTCAATCAATTCAACGCGTACTTTCGTAGATAAGATCAAATGATACAAAGCTTCACTACACATACAAAAATTAATTTTATTACTGTTGCTGAAAAGGAAATAAAAATTTTATGTTAAGTATCGGAAGATTGTTTATTGGCTTGTTGGATTGTATTGCTTCAATAAAACAATATAATGAGTCGTCGTATTAAATCATGAAAATATTGTTTAAATAATATATTATTGATATTATTAAATTGAAAAAAAATAATTTTTATTAAAGTTAATAAACATATCAATATCTTATTTTAACATTATATATTCTATATGATAAAATTTTTATCACATGTATTTGTACAATATTTATGACAAAAACAATTACTTTATTAAAACATGATGTTATTTAAATGTATGTAATGTAATTTTTTTAAATTTATTTTTATTCTATTTATGTAATCTGAAAGTTATTTCATATAATTAACAAAGTTGTGTATATGAAAAGATGAAAAATTAGAAAGAGCTATAAATTACATAGTCTGATAAACTGATATTACATTTAAAAGAAAATTCTGATATTTTTTAGAAGTTGAAGATAATTCATAAAATTGTACATATTGAAATAAAAAATGTGAAATTATGAATTGGAAATTTCGGAAATATTTAATCTCTTTCATTCAAGAAAACTCGTATACATATGTGCTCTTCTTCTTGTAAGAAGTCATATGGTAAATCTTCCTTCGAGATCAATAAATCGTGTAAAGATATATGTATAAATTCTACATATATATAGAATTTATGTAGAAATTGTTTTCTTATAACGTATTTCCGCGTTATATTATTCTAAATTAATCTTAAAATACATATTACTCATATTATTACCCTAAATACTTATATTATTTAAAATCCATTAATGCTAGAAAAAAGGAAAATTGAATTATTCAATCGATTAATACAGAAGGGAAGGGATAAACGCTTATTCTCTACGTTTTTGCTGTCATATACATTCCGAACATAGCAAAGACATGATCTGTCTGGAAAYCCAGCATTTCAATATTAACAAGATTCTTTTGCTTGCTATTGGCTTGTGGCCTTATCAGCAATCAAAACTCGTTTATCTTTAGTTTACAGTTTTTTTGACTATTCTCATAGCTGCGGTTGTATTTCAGGTAGAACATCATTTTATATCTGCTTTTAGTTATCTGTATCTGTTATCATTCATAAAGTGCAATATATTTGAAGTTAYAATAATTTATAACAATTTCTAATGTACATATTTAGATATTTRAGGCCATAATAAAGCTTGTATTGCGATTGTTTTAATAGTTATCTTATAATTATATGTACTTGTATAATTATGCCAGTCTTATATGATTTTTTTTAAATAGTGTGAATTGCGTTTGCGAAATGTGAATAGAGTTTGCTGTAATATAGAAGACAGACTTTTTAAAGAAACTCTTATACGATAATTATTTTTTACAGCTTACAAAATTCTTGACATCAAAATGTACATTAAATCTTATCCCCAATATTTTATCTACTATATTGTTTTGCATRACTTTTGTTATAAAGTATTGCTCGTTTCATGTTAATATAGAGAACATAAGTTAATATTTGATATAATACTTATTTAGGCGATCTACAGCATAAGAAGTGCTCCAAAAATGAGTTTTCATTTTATGAAACATGTTTTACAACAGAAACAAAGATAATGTAGAAAATTATCTAAATTATAGGTAAAAGACCTACTAGAACAATAGTAGCATATATATAACAAATTAAAAACTAAAGATGAAATTGCTATTATAGAAAGATATGGCTATTATGTGAAATGTTATACATTTGCAGATAAATTCATATTTTTAAATCTTTACACGTAATTATTTATTTTATTTATCTAATATATTAATATTAAAATCACTATATTCCTTTCACGAAAAGTATTACTTTCCTTATATAGGTACATCAGTTTAATTAAATACGAAATCTGTTTATATATATGTGCAAATAATTTTATTAGTAAAAAAGCGCGTAAATATATGCAAATAATTTCAAATGACGTAAATATGTGTAAGAATTATAAGAACCCAAACTGAGTAGCGACATAATAGAAATCAATTATAGTAGTAAAACTAAATATGTTTCGTAATTAATGGATAATTATGAAATGATAGAAAGCATTACAGGACAAATTATAAAAAACATTTTTGTAACATTTTTGTAATATTTGGTTTTCTTGCCAGATCTGTTTTCATCATCAATCAATTGTTGATTATCGCCGATTTTGTTACATCTAGAATCTCATCTTTGTCACTTACTGTTCATAACGGAATATTTTATCGATCGTGAAAAGAATTTTTATTTAAGTTTAGTTCATGTAAACATAACATCTCTTATTGGAGCTGCTACTCTAGTAGCAATAGAAACAATGCGTATGCGCAACATATCTGCGGAATATTTAGAATAGCCAGATATGTACATGAAAACGTGGTATTTCTTTTACATTTTAGGAATAATAAAAGAAAAATTTATACCAATGATGCAATTTGTACATATCTTAATAAAATTTCTATTAATTAATATCAATCAATTTATATTTAAATCTTAAAAAATATTATTTTTGAATTAAATACTCAACAAATAAATAAATTTTAATTCATTTAAACCTAAATATTTTATTTGATTTGACTTACTTTTCCATTATAATTTAACTCTCATTTATTAACTAAAAATAAGTTTAAAACAACAATATATAAATATATATGTAATATATAGACAAAATAGCATTTATTATTTTGAACAAATCTAAAAAGGTTTGCTTTAAAAAATGAAGAAGACATTAGGTAAATTATCATTCATGTGCGCTTAATTATAGTTATCGTATCCAACATACAGCAGAAATTAATATTGGAAATTATGAATTACAAGACATTAAATTGAAGAGCAACACTTTGATATCCAGAGGAATATAAATATAATAATATATATAAATAAGTTGTGATACGTGTGGAACGCAGTTATACGCAGAAATACATCGGCAGGTTGATATCTATAAGGTACTATAATACGAGCAATAACTTCTTTCTTTATCTTTGAAGATTATTCAAGCTCTTAATGCATAAATTTGAAATATCGTCTCTTTTGGTTAATAGTATTTGGAGTGACACCTCTAAGTCTTAATCTTCTTCGAGTTTTCTATTTTATGTTAAATATGCATTTAATTTTTATATAAGAATTTGTCGTCGCATAATAATGCTATGTGTTAAGAAAGAAGACCTCTTTAACTTCAATAATAATTTTCAATTTGGCATAATACCTTTATTTCTGTATCCAAATTGATTTACCGTAACTTCTTTCTCTTTTTAAACATGTTTAAACATTACAGAATATCGTGCAGAACGATGCCTAAGATATATAGGATATATTTTTATCCTAATGGAATTATTAAATATGATGGATTTTCAACGCCTCAGGTTGATGGAACAATAAGTAAAGAAATTCTTTATTTATCTTCAGAAGGATATAATGCAAAGATATCTTGATAGACTAAGCTGACTTTACAGGCTTCGCCGTTTGCGACTCTACAATTATCGCACTGTTACTCTTTTACTCTCTTTCTCTCATCGTCTACTCTTGCACTCTCGTCGTTGTTACTCTCATATTGCTATCGCTACTATCTTCTATTGGCTACTCTTTCTGCCACACCCTATGCCGTCGCCCTTTTTAAACCCAAAAGTGATGCCACATCTCAGAATTGTCGGCCAATCGCTACATATTATCATTCGATCTGGACGAATCACGTCAACACGAGTGTCAACGGTTTCTTTCGCGGTTGTCCTTTGTTCTGGACGCACACGTCCAACACACGCGCGTCAGCTTCTCCGATTACAAGCTTTTGATACATGCCGTTAACGATAATCCCTTTCTTCTATACTACATATACGAAAATTTAATTACAATATCGTGATACTTACGTTTTAGATTACTCAGATTGATTTGTTCCAAAATGATGCCAAGGAATTTTTGTTACCTCTCATCTTAGTATGTATCTTATACATGTTTTTAGCCAACTACTGCGGGTAAGATATAACGGATCACAATAATGACATATTTGACATTGCCTAAGAGACATATATATAAAATGCATTGTATATACAAGATTGAAAAAAACATAAAGATTTCCTCAATTCTCAAAAAAAAAATAATAATAAATGTTAATTATGAAACAAATCAATGCTAAAGATGAATATTAAATTTTCTTTTCGAATTAGCCAAAACAGTGTACTTTCTTAGATATAACGGCCAATGGTACACAGCTTTATTACATACACAAAAACTGATATTATTTCTAATGCAAAAAAACGCTAAAGATTTTATCTTAAATGTTGGAGGATTGTTTATTGAATCGTTGGATTGTTTTGCCTCCGTAAAAGATATAATATATCATCATGATGATAATAGACAAAATATAATCTAAGTGGAAGTGGTGTCTTACACCAAATAACCATACTGAAAATTTTTATTGCAGTTAGTAAAGGCATCGATATCTTATTTTACTGTAATTTATTCTACTCAATGAAAATATATAAAGAGTAAATAAAGTAATTAAGTGTAATATAAATATAATTAACGTCGTTCTTGTCAATATGTATCTTATTTCATATTATAATGTAATTTAAATTTCATTTAGAATAATATACAAATATTTCATTATCGCGAACACTAAACAAAAATAAATAATAGCAAAAATTATTACTTAACTAAGAATATTGCTTTCACAAATTTTTACGTCGTGTTTTAGAAAATTGAACATTGTTTATTGTAAAATAAAAAATACTATAAAATAAAATTAATTACATAATTACCGAAATTTATTTTTTCCTATTTCAATCGTATGATATATTGGCATGTAGAAAAGATTTATTTTAAAATGTATACTTTATTTTTTAGAAAATATTTAATATTTTGTAATATTTAAAGTAGATTTTCTTAATAATAAATGATGTACATATTAAATTATGAAAAAATCTGTAAGTGTAAATTTCGAACTTTTTCTAATAAAAATTGATATTATCTTTATGATATTATGACTTTATTATTAACTGTATCAATATTTAAAACTAGCGAAATTAATTATTTTATTGAAGAAAATAAAATGTATTTTATTTTCTTTATATGCATGTAAATACAAAATACATGGTTATGATATTGGAAACACTATTGTATATCTTCAATATATGTAATTCTTTTTGCTTATTCTCTTAAAAAAGAAGATATCCGTCGCGTTTCAACCTTAGATTATTACTTAATGCGAAACTATTTTCAAAGAACGATGTCAAACGTTCTTTCTCATAGTAGTATCTTGTACGTATCTTATACATATTATAAATTATATGAAATTTAAGGCATAATATGAAATTTATCTTTAAAGAAGAAGGTTATAGCATATTCTATCGATCAAGAGAAAGAGATGAAGATAATCGTGACTGTCGATTTGTCTAATCATATACGTCTCTGATTACATAAAAACATGATTCGTCTTAAGAATTTTATCCTTTATAAAATTTTGTTACTCGCAGTTGGTTTTGGCCTTATCAGTAAATGAAACTTATTCAAATTCAATTCATTCTTTTCTTTATTATATTAATAACTAGTGTTATATTCCAAGTAAGATACTTTCATGGTTTAACTTTTTTTATTAATATATAATTTAAATAATTTGTTTTATATATTCGTAATATATGTAATTATTATAATTAAATTATATATAGAGAGAAAATCGTTTTTTTATTATTGTAACAAAATAATTTTTAAGGGAATATTTAAAGGACAAAGCTTACAACCGGTAATTTAGAAAGAAACACACACTTTTATAAAAGTACACTTTTATGAAAGAAATTGTAAAAGAATAACTACTTTTTACAGCTAACAGCATTCATAACTTCAAAATGTACTTTTAACTTCTTAAAATTTTATTGAAATATATATATACATTTTTATGAAAGAAATTGTAAAAGAATAACTACTTTTTACAGTTGACAATAGTTATAACTTCAAAATGTACTTTTAACTTCATCTTTAAAATTTTATCTTATATATTTTTCATTACGGTATTTGTAATAAAATACAGTTTATTCCGTATAATATCCGTATAAATATTCATATGGAAACAAAGTAAGTTGATAGTTACGTGATATGCAATAGGATAAATATCTCTGGCATGTCTATATTTTTAATATAATTCAAAAAAATTATTTAATAAAATGCGATGTTATTATTTAATATAATTATAAAAACTAATATTTGACATATACAAAGGCAGTATAGAGAACATTTTGGAATAACAAATGAAAGATTTATTGGCATAAATTCAACAAATATGTGATGAATTAAGGGATGAAAACGAAATCGCCATCATTGAATAATATACTTAAGCTATAAATAATGCTAAGCGTTATTCAATCATATCTTTAAGTAAAGTAGCATATATATTTCGTTTAATGTCTTAAATTCTTAAATTGTCTAAGGAAAAAGAAGTTACAAAGAATATTTAATATAGTAATTTCATTACAGAATATTACGAAAGCAATAATATAATTAAGTGAAAATATGAAATAGTAGACATTTAAATGAAACATTTTAATCATGGCTGTTTGTAGTATAATGATTCTTATTATTAAGCAATTTGGTTTGCATATTCTCAATGTTATTCTAGCTGCAAACATATCTCGATTGCATCAAATACTATTTACAGTGGAATATTTTCTTGATCAAGAGGAGTTCTTTTTTATTCAACTTATTAATATGTTTCTTTATATAGGAGCTATTGCAGTTGTAGCAACAGGATCATTGTGCATTTGTTATTTTCAACATATGTGTGGAATCTTTGAAATTGCCAGATATAGAAATACATATAAAAATGGCTATAAAAGTCACGATCACAAATAGATAGTCATGTTTATTGTTTCCAAATTTAGAAATGGCTTTACTTTATAAAGCCAAAAAGTATGATGTATGTTGAGATACAGTATAATTATGATATATACTTTATTTAGCTACCGCATTAAACATACAAATCATTATTAATATATCACATGCTTTCGGTATAAAAAATGAGAATTTTATATCCAAAAGGCTAATTTATGTGGTATATGCATCGATAAGCAATGAAGTAAGTATACTTTCGCTTATTTCATATGTATAATACATTTAATAATAATGTCTTGTCTATGCTTAGATTGAATGTGATGAGAACTTTTTGCATTAAGATTTGAGGTATCGTTTCTTTGTTTAGTGGTAGTCGGAATGGGATCTTTGAACCTTAATCTTTTCAAAATAAGCCTTGACATTTGTTATGTAAAACATAATATTTTATAAAGGTTTTCTATGATATTTTTAAAAAAGATATCTTCCTTAATGATTTAATAGTTTTATAGAATTATCATATATACGTAGTATATATATGCAATGATATTATTATAAATATGATAGTATATAGAATTTTTCTGTATTTGTATATAAATCGATTATATAATTTCAGTTATTGGAATAATAAATAGATCTCATGAATTATATGTAAAAAATATCGTTTATGATGGAAACTGATTATCATAAATCGCAAAAAGTAAAATAAAACATAAAACTGATATTTTATATTATTCAGGTTGCCACATTTGAAAATAATGTCAAAGAATTTTTATTGCCTTCAAATATTCTTATTGTCTTCAAATATTTGTAACAATCGCTATCTTTTATATGTTCTTAGCTAATTATATGGCCCGAAAGTAATGGATCACAATAATCACATATTTATTACGGTGTAAGAAAAATTTTCAGTAAATGCTATTCGTACATATGCAAAGTTTATTTGTTTATTTTTTCTTTAATTGTTAAATTATGTTTAAATCAATGTTTGCTAGGACTTAGCATAATAATTACTGAAAAATTTGCTATTTTTTCTCTATTATTAATTGTTAATCTTCTATTATGAATTATTAATTCGATATTCACGCATTATTTTGCGGATATAACGTTCAGTGATATTCAACTCCCTTATACAGGCAGAAGTTGATTAAATTGTTTTCTTTACAAAGAGACAACAAAGGTTTTATTTTGATGGTTTGTTGGATTAAAGGATATTTTGATGGATTGTTTGTCGTATTGACAAAATATTTCGCTACGGCAAAAATAATATATATATATATATATATATATATATATATATATATATATATGTATATACACATATATATAAATAAAATATATAAATAAATATAAATAAATATAAATACTTTTCACGAGTACTTAAATTGAAGAAACATATTTCTCATTACATTTGGTAAAGGCATCTTACTTTCCTGTCATATATTTTAGCCGATAAGTGAAGAATAAATATATCAATAACGAAAATTATTAATATAATTATGGATATGAATATTATAATATAATTATGGATATTATAATATAATTATAATTTTAGATAAATTAGTAATATGATTTAATGGAAACAGTGTGTCACATTTAAAATTTGAAAATAATCTAATTTTAAACATATAGCTACAATTAGACAGATGATGTTTAAATAGATAAAAGAAACATTTGATATTTTATAATACAATGTTGATATAAATATTAATGCAATGGCTCCAATGAAATTTATTCTATTTGGAAAATATAACAATAAATGTTTTGTTAATTTTAAACTGAATTTTGAGTAATTTCAGAATTGAGTGTTTAAAATATAATATTTCCTTTCTACTATTTATTTCCTACTATCTATTTATAAGTATAATGCTATACTATAATTCTACCAGTCACAACATAGATTTAATTAAAAGCTATATTTTTTCAATATGTTTTTCATTGGTTTGATAAACATAACAGTTTATTAAATATTATTTAAAATTATTATTTAAGTTATAAATAGATAAATTATTGTGATAACTTATCATCTGCAAATATTTAAATTTTTTGATGATAAATAATGTATAATATATATATATAGAAACAAGAATATATTAGAAGAATATATGAAATAATATTATTCTTACTATATAATGCTATGATATATTTGATCTTCTTCATATTTGATAACAAACATATTGACAAAAGACATTTCTTATACTATCTCTTCAAAGTGTGCATGTGAGACTTAATTGGTGGCGTGTATCTAAGGAAATATATCTTTGTTTGACTTCTATTTCATATGCTCAATAGTCCGTTTATAATAATTATTAATTTATAGAAGTAGGAGATAGCCTTCAATCAATAGAATTTATATATGCACCATGCATATGGTTTTACTGAGAAATTTTTTAAATTATACATTTTTTGTTCTTATGACGGCATTATAAGAAATTGCATCGAATTTCACATCACAAGAGAAAGATTCAATAATAGAATATAAAATAATGTATGAAATAAAAAAGAAAGATATGAGCGTTTCCTTTGGTTTCTTGCGATCATATATATTTCGCATTTTGTAAAAAAATGGTCTATATTGAGACTCAATATTTCAATGTCAATAAAATACTTTTACTTGCAATTGGCTTATGGCCATATCGACAATCGAAAATTGATCGATTACAGATAATTTTTTTCTCTGGCATTCTATTGTCTGCTATCTTATTTCAGGTAAGTTGATTGTTTAATATTCCTGTGCAACATGTCATCATTTATTTTATACATTGTAATGAGTATACCAATTATATTATTATGTATAATTTTATTTAAGAATGATATATATATACCAGTTGTGTACATTATATAGTTATATATTATAATATTATTACATTATAACGTTATAATTTTTATATTATAACATTATTAAGAAATGTAAATGTAAGAAATGTGAATTTATTTAAAATTCATAATTTCTTTAATTATTATGTAAAGAAATAAATTTTTTTAATACAAACATAATAAGATTATTGTTTACAGTTTACAGTATTTTTTACTTCAAAGTGTACTTCAGACCTTATTATGAAAATTTTGTCTTCTGTAATTTTCTTTGTTATATCTGTAATAAAATACTTTTGCTTTGGTATTAACATCGAAACTGTAAGTTATGTTTCAAATAGACGGAATAGATTCTCTAATCAAAACAATTTAAAAAAAATTATTGTAACTTTTTTCATGACTTTCTGCTTAACTATTCATAAAAATAATACAAAATACAACTTGAATGTGCCTGTGATAGGTAAAGAATTTATTGATGGAACTTCAACACACACATAACAAGTTGAATGACGAAAACGAAATTGCTATCATAAAAGAATATGCTTATAATACTAAACGTTATACAATTATGCTTATAAGTAAGACAATGTTTGGATATATATATATATATATATATAATTATTTAATATATTTTATATAATATTTGATTTCGATCTAACGTATATATATATATATATATGTAAAAAGCAGTAACGAAATATTAACTAAAATATTAACTAATATTAATTAAAGGGATCAATAATAATATGACTAAAAATCAATAAAAAGAAAATAATTTTTGATATTTTTTAGTATTATTTCTTGGTAGCATATTCATTCTTGTTCCAAGCCAAATTTATCCAAATATCCTTAATACTACTCTACTGATAAATGAATCTCGACAATATCGTATGCAATTCATAGTGGAGTACTTCGTTGATCAAAGGAAATATTTTTTTATCATTCTATTACACATGGACATAGCTTTTTTATTAGCGGGAGTTATAATGGTAGCGATAGGATTAATGCTACTGGGCTATATTCAATATATATGTGGAATGTTTAAGATCTCCAGGTATCAAGTAAAAATGAAAATGATTACAAAAACTATATCAAATCACGCTAAACGAATTTGAGAAAATAGTTTATATAATTAAGACAAGTCAACTAATTATTTACGAAGTTATTATTTATAGTTATCACATCAAGTGCGCAATAAAAATTAATATATCGCGAGATATCAGCTCAAAAAACGAGAGTTTAATAAACGATTATATTATTCAGAGGATAATCCACGCCGTAGATATTCATCGACAAGCTACAAAGTTATTACCTACAAAATATATATGTATACATGTGTTTAATAAATATAACAACGTATTTTATTTTTAAGATTGTCCACACTTTTAATATCTAAATTTGAAGCAATGTTTCTTTTTATAACGATATTCAATGTATTGTCGTTGAGCATCAATCTCTATCGAGTAAGTATTGAATATCTCATTTAAGAATCTATTTTTCGCTTATTGAATATAAAAACATACAAATCCAACAAACATCCAATTATATAAAAATTCCCTTTATATTTCGGAGGAAAAATCAATAACTTTTTATAATTATATTGGAGAGATGTTTACAAAGTAAGCAAGAATATAGTTAAAATCATAAAATTCATGTTCCAGATTTTTCAAATCGCATTGTCTGAAAGTGACGTCATGGATTCCATATTGCCATTTATAGTTATATTTTTTTGCACTATATATATGTTTTTATCCCATTATATCGGACAGGATGTAACAAATCATAATAGTCATGTATTTTGTACCGTGTAAGAAAGGTTTTACATGTAATATAGTCAAAAGAAAAATTAACGTTATTATTATTTGTGAAAAAGAAATCAATGCGTGTGCTAAAAATTTTTGCTTATAAATTTTCATTCTCTACTTTCTTCCTTTCCTTTAATTCTTAAATTTTCTGTTTTTTCTGAAATTTAACATTCATTCATGACCTTTCAGATATGATATCCAATGGTACGTAACTTCTCTACGGGTACAAAAACTAATATTATTTTTGTTGCAAAAAGGTACAAAGAATTTTACATTGAGTATTGGCGGATTGTTCATTGGATCATTAGAGTGCTTTGCTACGGTAAGAAAGTATTTTGCATGATAAAATAACAATTATACTTATAACTATACTATACTATAACTAACAATAACTTATAACATAATATGTTATAAGCGAATCTGATGTATCTTATATATTAAAATCTAATATGATATAAGTAAATCTAAGATATTTTTTCTTTATTGCAGTTAGCGAAGGCATCATTATCCTATTTTACTGTCATATATTCGACGCGATGATAAGATTTAATCAAATAAAATAAGGAAAATAAATAGAGAAACAATGGTATATTTTATGTTAATAGAGTGAAAACTTCTATTATTATTTGAACGTGAAATTTATGATTATAAAAATCGATTTGTTATGTATGGTTATTTCAGTTAAAATAATTTGTTTAAAAATATCGGCATATTAGAACTACAATATATTGAGTGTATTGAATACAAATAATGTATAATTTCGGTTATGAATATAAGTAATGATATAAGTAATATAAGAATAAGAATATAAATTTAATTTTGTTTATATTTATATATGATATTTTTTATTTGTAACATATTATATATATAATCACAATGTTTCCAGTAATTATTGATATTAATATTGTTCTTAATTATTGTTAGCCTGTATATCTGTATCTAAGTTATTTAAATCTTTTAGTATTAAAAGATTCATGTATTAAGGAATACTACAAAAATATATAAAATAAAATATACTTTTTTCAATATTTGTTCATTTGATTATTTGAAAATTAATAGATAGAAAAATCTCTTTTCAAAGAAATGTTTTTTTTATCTCTAGAAACTCTTTTTTTAATATATTTACTGAAATAAAATATTTATAAAATTGTGATRAATGATAAAGAATAATATAAAATACTATTGAACAAGTTTCGAATAATTTATATTAATGTGTTTAGTTATTATTTTTAGATGATTTTTAGGTTAATATTTTTAGATGAAAAATTAACATCCGGAAATCATAAATTTCACAATGTATATTGCAATCTTTTTCTTTCTATACGAAATTAGAATCTAATAAACATCTGTTTATATTAAGGTATAATATTATATTACATTTAAATGTATTTTATAACTAAATTATATTTTCAAAAATAAATAATAAATTGTTAATATCTTAAAAATTTTAGTTATTATTAATACGTAATATATAAATTTTAAAGAATTATCCTTATATATTAAATAAAATTTCATTCATAAAAAATATAATATGTTAAAAAGAAGAAAGAATTATCACAAGTAATTAAATCGCAAGTAATGAATATTCAAGATTGAAGAGCGAACGCTGCATTTCCTCACAGAAAAAAAAACTCTTCCTTATGAGACACTACAATGCAGGCACTAAAATGAAATAATAGACTGTAATACATCTGTAATGTAAAAAGTATCTAATGCGATTACGTAGTTTCCGAATAGATCTCGTCCATAAATCCCTCATTTTTTCCCCCACTTCTTTGTTATTCTTGTCAAAAATCATTCTATTTTCTTAGTTCTCAAATCGATTGTTTAATCGCAGATTAGTAATTCCCTTTCGAGAAAGAGGAAGAAACTGCTAAATTGCGCTTGTTTAGATATTATTCTCCGATTCGCTTCGTGCGAATTTGCATCAGATTTAAAGGACAGAATTTAAAGGAAAATTATTCAGTTGAAAGAAACAGAAAATCCAGATATCGGGCACTTCGCGAATTTTTTGTAATCAAAGCATTGCGTGTCTCAACATTCGCAGTGATCAACGTGATCAACGTGATATTTCGGGGTATTTTAATCTAAATCGATTTATTTTACTTGTGATAGGCTTGTGACCCTACAAACAATCCAGACTCTCTTGACTACGATTAATATTACTTCTAGAATACTAAAGTATTCTAATGTAACTATTCTAATTTATTTGCAGTTCAAATATAATACTTTTTATGATTTTGTGTTTTACTTGTGCATATTATATACAAGTGCTAATCTAATGCAACAAAGATATTTCTTACAACTTACGGTATTTGCAACTTCAACATACTCTATGCGAATCGTTATTAAAATTTTCGCTACCGTATTTTTCTACATTTTCTCTATAATAAAATATAATTCGTTTCTGTTTAGTATAGATATTGTAAGCAGTATACAAGTTTTCGCTTTTCTGAATAAATATATGGTGTGCAATGGCATCTTCGACCATAAATCTTGACCGTACTTGATACCACTCATACCCCGGACATATGCCAGAACATACCCCATACACATGTCGTTACCAATGGTTCTTTTCCGTTTATACTACAGTTATACGTATTCCAAGTAGTATAGACATCTGTTTGGGGACTCAGCATTTCAATATTAACAAGATTATTTTACATATTATTGGCTTGTGGTCATATCGGCGATCTAAATTTATCTTCAGATTATAGTTTAGCTGTAGTTTTCTTCTCATAGCTGTAGTTGTCTTCCAGATAGTATATCTGTTTTTATTTATTATTTATAAAGTGCAATATATTTGAAGTTATGATAATTTATAGCTATCTCTGTCATATATTATTATATAATTTCAGATATTAAAATTTGTATTGTGATTGCTTTAATAGTTATATCATATACTTATATGTGTTTTAATAATTATATCAATTTAATCTGATTATTTTGTAATGTAATAAGTAATAATACAGAATATAGAAATTGCGGAATTTTCTATAATATTCTATAATATAAGAATAATATAGACAAGACAGACTTTCTTCAGTAATAATTACTGCTTACAACTTAATATATTCTTGACATTAAAATGCACATTAAACTTCGTCCTCGATATTTTATCTGCTACATTTCTCTGCATAACTCTGCATAACTTTTGTAATAAAATATTGCTCGTTTCGTGTTAATGAAAAACGTAAGTGTAATACTTATTCCGATTTATAATATAAAGAGATTCAAGAAACAAGTTCTCATTTATATGAAAAATGTTTTATAAACAAAGACGATATAGAAAATTATTTAAATTATAGGTGAAAGACTTGCTACTGGATACAGCAATTACAACATGTTTGTTACAAATTAAGAAACAGAGATGTAATTATAGAAAAATATGATTATTATGAAGTATTATACAATTGCACTTATAGATAAATTTATATCTTCCAATCTTTACGAAGAATAATTTATTTTCTGTAATACATTAATATTGCATTCGCAATAATCTTCCACTAAAACTCATTATTTGTCTTATACATGTCAATATCTGCTAAATGGAATATAAAATATGTGTATGTATGTGTGTGTGTGTGTGTGTGTGCGCGCGCGCGTGTGTGTATGTATATGTATGTATGTGTTTACCTTACAAATAATTTTATTAGTAAACAATGTGCAAATAATCGCTAAAATATGCAAAAATTATAATAAAATAAATTTGCAGGATAATACATTCTCATTATAACCAAAACAAATATACATCGTAATTAATTAATTATATAATAATATAAAAATAAAATGTATTATCAGAAAATATCACAGGAAATTACAAAATAATATTATTTTGACATTTTTATAGTATTCGGCTTTCTTGTCACAGCTGCATTATTTCTCAACTAATTGCGGTCAATTATCGTTGATGTTGTTACATTTATAAATAAATCTCAATTTCGTCATTTGCTATTTGTGACAAAATATTTTCTCGATCGAGAAAAGAACTTTTATTTAAATTTAATTCACATGAATGTAGCATTTCTTATAGAAGTAATATTGATGATTGGAATAACGCAAATTGCATACCTCAGGGATATTTGTGGATCGCTTAAAATAGTCTGGTACGTATAGGAAAATGTAAAATTCCCATAAAATAGGAATGGGAATCGTCCCATAACATGGACGATTAATAAGACATTTACATGAATTTAAAAAATTTGTTTTACAAAATGAGGAAAACATTAGAAAAATAATCATTCATGCGTGACTAATTACAGCTATCATATTCAATATGCCGAAGAGATTAATATAAGAACACGCATTACAAAATATTAGCTTAAACAACATTTTGATACCCAAAGGAATAAATTGTGCTGTAAATATGCACCGGCACCAGCTACGAAGTTGGTATCTACATGATAATATACGTGTAAGACTGTCCAAATTTTTAGAATACATTTGAAACATCGTATTTTTGCTAATAATAATTGGTGTGGTATGTCTAAGTTTTAATTTCCTTCGAATAAGATTTTATAATGATATATTTTTAAAGATGTATGTCGTTATATAATAGTGCTTAATTTTAAACATGCATTATTACCAATACGTTAAAAAAAAAGGCATACGCATAACGTTTTCCGTTCTACATTCGAAACAATGTGTACAAAATATCCATGTATACGTTGATACATGAACGTAATTATAATATCATATATTTCAGATTTCTCAGATTGATTCATTTACAAATAATATCAAAGAAATTTTGTTACATTCAAAAGCATGATAGCAATTTATATTTTATGTATGTTCTTAGACAATTATTATGGACAAGATGTAATGAATCACAACGATGAAGTATTCACTATAACGCAAGGAATGTTAATATAAAATAATATTTGTGTAGAAAGACTTCGTTCAATTACAAGCAAAAATTAATAGGTGTCAAGAAAATGAGCATTAATAAAAATGATTAATAAATCCGATTTCTTTTCCAAATCCAATCGATTTTTAACTCAATGCATAATTTCGTAGATCATAGACGTAATATTTAATAGTACACAACTTTGTTACACAAAATATTATACATACACAAAAATTAATCTTATGACTATTGCAAAGAAGTAATAAAAGTTTTACTTTAAATGTTGGAGAATTGTGTATTGCATCATTAGAATACTTTGCTTCGATAAAGAAATATAATCATCATATTAATACAATTGCGACAATATATTGTCAATGTTGTTTTATTGAAAAAGTATAATTTTTTTTATAGTTGGTAAAAGCATCGGTATCTTACTTCATCGTTATTTATTCTATTGGATAAGAAGTGATAATATATATCCATATATAGCGATTATATAAGTAATTAAAATACAATTTCTAAGGATTTTAAATATACTATTTTATTAATATTAATATTATATTTTTAATATGGCTCTGTTTACATCTTTAGAGTGAAAAATTTCGTGTAAGAAACAAAAATAGAATAAGCTAACAAAAAAATAATAAAAATAATAAATAATGTAACAAGTTATAAAATTAAACTTATATTTCATTTAAAATCGAATGGCTGTTATTCTTTTACAAGCAAAAGAGGAAACAATTCTATAAACCGAAATAAAAAGTAAAAACTTGCATATTATAAAATTGTGAGAGCGTTCGCTTGGTCATAGATTGTATAAATTACACACTTTATATGCATTTTATTTTTTTATAAAGAAGCATTATGATAAATTTCCTTGTCCCAAACATAAATTGATCGTTTCAACTTCAGAAATCTTCAGAAATTACGTTCTTATAAGTTGGTATTATGCGTCGTAATACGTTATTTTGAATTGATCATAAATTTATGCTACAATTAGCTGAAAATTGAAAAAAAGAAACATTGAATTACTCGATCAAATAATTGTGAAAGGGAAGGGATGAGGGTAGACTTCTGATAGATATCTGCAAGGTTATATGCGATCTGAACGGTGTAAAGACATGATCTGTCTAGAGACCCAACATTTCAATATTAACAAGATCCTTCTGCTTGCTATTGGCTTATGGCCATATCAGCAATCAAAACTCATTTATCTTCAGTTTATAGTTTTCTTAGCTGTTCTTATAGCTGGTATTGTTTTCCAGGTAGAACATCATTTTATATATGCTATTACTTAATATTCATAAGGAGCACTATATTTATAAATAGCAATGTCTTTGTTAATAGTAATTTCTAGCAATCTCTTTCTGAATTATATTATATATAATTCAGAATTATTATATATAATTCAGATATTAAAATTTATATTGCCGCTGCATTAATAGTTATGTTATACAATTATATGTATTTAAATAATCAACTTCATCCGATCATTTTGTAGCGTATCATAATATAATAGATATAACTCAGAATATAGAACTTTTTGATAATCTAACCAAGGCAGATTTTCTTGAATAATAATTATTGCTTATAGCTAACTACATTCTTAACATCAAAATGTACATTAAACTTCGTCCTCGATATTTTATCTATTACATTTTTCTACATGATTAGTATAATAAAATATTGTTTGTTTCGTGTTAACATTAAAGATGTAAGTTGATATTTTATATAGTACTTATTAAACTATAGTATAAAAGAAATAAAAAATAAATTCTTATTTATATTAAAAATATAATATAAATAAAAATTAAGATATATAAGTACATAAATGAGAATTTCTTATCATAATATTATGACATAATATTTTATATTATAAACAAGGACTATGTAGAAAATTATTTAAATCACAGATAAAAGACTTATTACAACAGTTGCAACATGTATGTGACAAATTAAAAAATAAAAATGAAATTGCTATTATAGAGAGATATGGCTATTATGCGAAATGTTATACAATTATGCTTACAGGTAAATTCATATTCAAATCCAATTTTTCCTAAGAACAATTTATTATCTGTAATACATTAATATTGAAATCATAAAATGTTATCTTTTGATAACATTAATTATCTTTTCTATATGTCAATATTAATAGTATATAAAATATGTATACATATGTATATATATATGTGTGTATATATATATATATATACATATGTATATATATATACCGCAATTCGATTAGTAAAAAGTGGGCAAATAATTGTAAGTATGTATATAAATGTATATATATAAGTATGTAAATACATGAAAAAATCGTAATAAAATATACTAATTTGCGAAATAATAGAAATAAAATTTAACTGTGTCCAAAACAAATACACATCATAATTAATTACTTATATAATATAATAATGAAATGAAATTACAGAATACAAAAAATGATAAGAGAATATTATTTGGATATTTTTGTAGTACCTGCATTTCCTATCATAACTGCTTTAATCGTCCTCCAGTTGCAGTCGATTATTTTTGACGTTGATGCATCTGCAAATAAATCGCAGGTTCATCAATTGATACTCATGACGGAATACTTTCTTGATCGAGAAAAAAACTTTTATTTAAATTTAATTCACATGAATATAGCATTTTCTATAGGAGTAACCATAATATTAGCGATTGGTACAATGCAAATTGTATACCTGCAGCACATTTACGGATTGATTAAAATAGCCTGGTACGAAAATAGATAAAAATTGCTATAAACCTATATAAATAAACGATGAATGAAATGGCATATATTATTTAGCATAAATTTAAGATATTTATTTCAAGAGAAAAGAAAATATTAGATAAGTAGTCATCCATGCGTGATTAATTTCAGCTATCGTATTCAGCATGCAGTACAGATTAATACAAAAAACTATACATTAGAAAATTTTTGTTTAAAGAACAACATTTTGATATCCAGAAGAATAAGTTATGCTGTAGATATACACCGACAAGCCATGAAGTTGGTATTTATGTGATAATATCCATATAATTCTTTCATTTTATAAGGCTGACCAAATTTTTAGAATACATATTTGATACAACGTATTTCCTGCTGATAATATTTGGTGTGGCATGTCTGAGCATTAATCTTCTTCGAGTAAGATTTTAAGATGATAGACTTTTAGAAATGGATTTATCGATATATTATAGTATTTTCTTTTAGAGAAAAATTATTACTCATCTGTTTTCACAATTTAAAAAAAGAAGCACGAATAGTACGTTCTGTTATACATCAAAAACAAAATGTATAAAATATCGATATATACTAATTAAGTATACTGAATGTAACTACAATATCATGATATTTATATTTCAGATTTCTCAAATTGATAATGTCAACAATAATGTCAAAGAAATTTCATTACATTTATTCATAATAGCAGCTTGTATCTTATATATGTTTTTGAGCAATTATTTTGGACAGGATCTAACGAATCATAATGAAGATGTATTTACCACAACGTAAGGAACATTAATACAAAATGTATTTTTATAGCAAGATTCTATTAAATTAGAAGCAAATACGAATATTAATATGTGTCCAACGTATTATGATGATCCAACGAATCAGTTTTGTAAACCTTTTTGCTTTTTTAAAGTTCAATTGAGTTTTAATTCAATGCATAACTGCGTAGATACAATATCCAATGGTACAAAACTTCGTTATATACACAAAAATTGATCTTATTACTATTGCAAAGAGGTAATAAAAGTTTTACCATAAGTGCTGGAGGATTATTTGTTGGATCATTAGAATGTTTTGCTTCGGTAAGGAAATATAATTATCCTACTAATCATACATAGAATACATTCGCAACAACATATTGTCGTTATTGTTTTATTGAAAAAGTATAACCTTATTTACAGTTGGTAAAAGCATCGGTATCTTATTTCACCATTATTTATTCTGTTCGATAAAAAGATGACATACATGGCGTTTATATCTAAACAACTGAGACATAATTTCAAAATTTTTAATATACTTTGCTTGCATATCCGGAAAAAATGTTTCATATAACAAACAAAGACAAAATAAATAAAACTAATGAGAATTATATAGTATTAGATAGTAATTAGATAGTAAAAATAATAAATAATGTGAGAAATTATAAAATTAAATCTATATTTAAAATCGAACAGCTATTTTTTTAAAAGCTAAAAATGATGCAACTGTATAAACTTGAATGAAAAATAGAAACTTGTGTATCATGAGATTGTGAACAGGCGCTGGATTTTAGAACAATTACGCGTTTTATATTTTATTTTTTATAAAGAAGCATTTGATAAATTTTCTTGTCTCAAAGACAAATTGATCATTTAAATTTATATTCGTTCAGAAATTATGTTTCCAGAAGTTGTTATTTTACATTCTAATACGTTATTCTGAATGGATCATCAATAGATGCTACATTTTGCTGAAAATTGGAAAAAATAAACATTAAATTACTCGATCGAATAATGTGAAAGGATGAAATACGACTTGATGTCTTCGAGATCATATGCGTTCTGAATAGCGCAAAGATACGATTTGTTTCGACACAATATTTGAATATTAACAAGATTCTTCTGCTTGCTATCGGCTTGTGTCCTTTCCGATAATCGAAACTCGTTCGTTTCCAATTCACAATTTTGTCAACTATCCTGATAGCCGCGGTTATATTTCAGGATAACGTAGGATAACGTTTTACATCTGTTATTTATAAATAATTCATTAACGTAATTCATAAATTACAATAAATTCGCAATTATTGTAATTCATAGCAATATTTTTATATTGTTATTACATAATTAGGATATCATAATTTATATTGTAATCGTTATGTGATCAATATCATCTTAAATAATGTGTTCATAAATTTACATACGTAATTAAATAATTATATGCCTACTCTTACAGTAATTATTATATAAATGTTAATAAGTACTAATATAATTTTAACAAACATACAGGTTTTGATAAATATAATATCGAGATTAAATAATTTATTCGAAAATACAAGAAATTGAGTCTTTGTTTCTCAAATTCTAAGAAACTTTTAGAAAATAATTATTGTTTGCAATTTACAACATTTTTGACTTCAAAATGATCAAGACAAACTTTGTCTTCAATGTTCTATCTACTGCATTTTTCTTCATGACTTTTATGATAAACTATAGCTGCGTTCGTTTCTTATTAATATAAAAAAATGTATGTTACTGTTCTATAGAATATTTATTTAATAAAATAAAGATATTTAAAAAATAAATTTTCTATGTATATATAAAAATAATCTAATATTAATAAAAACGATAGAGAAAATTATTAAAATGGCAGATAAAGAATTTATTGGAGCAACTTCAGCATATATACAACAAATTTAAAAATGAAAACGAAATTGCTATTATTGAGAGATATAGCTATTTTGCTAAATATTATACAATTGTACTTTCAGGTAAATATATATCTCTAAATTTTTACACGTAATTACATATTTTATTTGATACATTTACCATCAAGATCAAGAGGATCTTTTAACTTTTGAAATGGAGCATTAATAGAAATTTACATTCTTCCTACGACGCTAGAGAAGAGTACAGCCTCTCTTCAGTTCATTTATTTTAATTTACCTTACTTTATTTTAATTTAACTTTCATTGTTACATTGATGTATGCTATTCATTCTTACAATATCTTCGTTAGACTTTTTGAATAACTTATATTATTATATTATATTATATACGATTACAAATTAATTCATAAATTACGAAAAGTGCGTAATTATAAAAATTACATGAATATAACGTTCAACATTTTTACATTAAACATTTTTAACGATGAATGAATTTGAATGCATGAAATGCATGAATGCATTTGAAAACATTCATCTGATATTATTTGGAATAACAGCGAAAATGTATACTAATAAGATATGAATAGTTTTGCTAGCTTTATCCAATTCCAATTTCAAACGCATTGTGAGTAAATACATTTTTAAATAAACGCGTATTACAATAGAATAATAAATAATATTATCTAAGAAGCTTATATTCCAAATCCCAAATTTTTTTAAATTTATAATAAAAAACTGTTTCTTTCTGATATATTTATAGCATTTAGTTTTATCGCCATATCTATTTTTATCATCAGCCAATTTTGGTTATTCTCGATGTTGCTGCATCTAAAAACGAATCTTATCCTCGCCAGTTGCAATTCATGATACTTTCTCGATCGCGAAAAGTACTTTTATTTAAATCTGCTTCATATGAATGTAGCATTTTTTATAGGAGCTATTGTATTAATAGCAGTTGGGACAACGCAAATTGCGCACATTCAACATACTTATGGAATATTTAAAATAGCTAGCTATGTTTAAAATAGTTAGATCATCAAATATAACATTTGCGCCAAAAAGATAGTTTGTATTATTTTTTATATAAAGAACTCGTACTTCACATAAAAGGAATTATTTTAGAAGAACTTATAAAATATGTTATTCTGGATTAATTGTTCTCCAGAAGTATAGTTATGTATTAATTGCAGTTATCGTATCGAACATGCAGCAGAAATTATTATACAGATTAATAAATTGAATAATATTAGCTTGAGAAGCAATGATTTAATTCTAGAAAGAATTAATTGCGCCATAGATATGCACCGGCAAACTATGAAGTTAGTGTTTATTCGATGTAAATATACACGAAATAATTTCTTTTATTTGCGAAGATTATCCAAAATTTTTAGTAGACATATTTGAAAATTCATTCTTTTGGCTAATAATATTCGGTGTGGCGACACTGAGTCTTAATCTTCTTCGAGTAAGTTTTGGATTTTAACCTAAATAATTTCTAAATGCTTTTTAATTTGTCGTTACATAATAGCAATTTAATCTAAAAAGGGACTACTACTCAATTATTTTTATAATGTCCTAGAACGGATGTATGCATGCCTTTCCGTGTTATATGTTCAAAGCCATTTATGATATACATACATATATTATACACAAAATATGAAAAACATTCATAATGATGGTTGACAATATATTGAACATAATTACGATATCATGATGTTTACATTTTAGATTTTTCAGATTGATTCGTTTATAGATAACATCAAAGAATTTTTGTTACATTCTGTCTTTACAGCAATTTGCATCTAATACATGTTTTTAGCCAACTATTGTGGACAAGATGTTACGGATCATAATGAAGACGTATTTGCTACAGCATAAGAAATGTTAATATTAATATATAAAGTATTTGCATAGAAATATTATGTTACATTAGAAATAAAATTTGTAAGTATTAAAGATGTTTCTTCAAGAAATCAGTGTCGTTGAAGATTATTAATAATGTTTCTAGTTTTTTCTAAATTAGATTGATTTTCGATTAATCTATATTTTTTATAGTTACAAAGTTCAATGGTACAAAGCTTTGTTATATATACAAAAATTAATTTTATTCCTATTGTAAAGAGGTAACAAAAATTTTACTTTAGGTATCGGAGTTTGTTTACTGGCTCATTAGATTGTTTTGCTTCATAAGGGAGTATAATATATCGTATTAATATTTATGATAATATTTTTTAGATAATATATAAGCGATTATTACAATAAAAAAAGATAACTTTCATTACAGTTACAAAACTATCGATATCTTATTTCTCCATCATTTACTCTACTCGATAAAATTTCGGTTATACACATATATGCTGATCGTATTTAAAGATCGTATTTGAAATAAAAGTTAAAGTTAATTAAATTAAAAGTGCAAGAGGACTTTGATATATACTATTCTTATTATACAAATGGAAAAATGCTTCATATTCCTAACAAAGTAGTGTAAATGTATTTAATTTAATTTAAATAAAAAGCTCATATTTAAAAAACTAAATGTAATACAATCGTAATATAGTCATGTTGAAATAAAAATATTTTAAATGATATAAAGATAACATAAAATATATAAAATGATTATAAGAACGCTCTTTTTGCTGAGAAAATTCACATACGCGATTCATCTTTCATAAAAAAGAAATATTTGTATGAATTATATTTATGTAAACCTTGTGTTAAATAAAAAATAAACATTGAAAGTAGTAAAGTTATTTATTTAGGAGATCAACCTTCTTGAAGGTTACTAATAAATCTTTTTATTTTCCTTTAATCTGGATTAAGTTTCAATCAATTCGACATGTAATTTCGTAGATAAAATCAAATGATACAAAGCTTTGCTATACACACAAAAATTAATTTTATTACTGTCGCGAAAAGGAAATAAAAATTTTATGTTAGGTATCGGAAGATTGTTTATTGGCTTGTTAGATTGTATTGCTTCGATAAAGAAGCATATCATATTAATATTCATGAGAATATTGTTCCAATAATATATTATTGATATTATTATATTTAAAAAATATAATTTCTATTAGAGTTAATAAAAGTATCAATATCTTATTTTAACATTATGTATTCTACTCGATAAAATTCTCATCATACGTGTCTCTACAATATTTATAACAAAAACAATTAATTTATGAAAACATGATGTCATTTAACTTTTTTAAATTCTGTTTGTGTAATATTCTGTTTATGTAATCTGAACAAAAGATATTTTATATAATTAATAAAGTTGTGTATATGAAACAATGAAAAATCAGAAAAAGCTATAAATTACAAAGTCTGATAAACTCATATTACATTTAAGGGAAATTTCTGATATTTTTTAAAAGTTGAAGATAATTCGTAAAATTATATATATTGAAATAAGAAATGTGAATTTGTGATTTTTGGAAATTTCAAAAATATTTAATTTCTTTCATTCAAGAAAACTCGCATACATATGTGCTTTTCTTCTCGCAAAAAGACATGTGGTAAATCTTCCTTCGAGATCAATATATCATATAAATATATCTTTATGTAGAATATATCTTTTATGTAGAAATTCTTTTCTTATGACATATTTTCGCGTTATATTATTCTAAATTGATCTTAATCTCATATTATTTAAAATACATTAACGCTAGAAAATAGAAAGATTGAATTACTTAATCGATTAATACAGAAGGGAAGGGATAAACGCTTATTCTTCACGTTTTTGCTGTCATTCCGGACATAGAAAAGACATGATCTGTCTGGAAATCCAGCATTTCAATATTAATAAGATTCTTTTGCTTGTTATTGGCTTATAGTCTTATCGGCAATCAAAACTTTATCTTCAGTTTATAGTTTTTTTGACTATTCTCATAGCGGCGGTTGTATTTCAGGTAGAATATCATTTAATATCTGCTATTAGTTATCATTCATAAAGTGTAATATATTTGGAGTTATAGTAATTTATAATAATTTTTAATGTACATATTTAGATATTTAAGACAATAATAAAGCTTGTATTACGATTGTTTTAATAGTTATCTTATAATTATATGTATTTATATAATTATGCCATTCTTGGCATAATTATGTAAATGATTTCTTTTAATTAGTGTGAATAGCAGAGTTTGCTGTCATATGGAAGGCAGACTTTTTAAAAAAATTCTTACAAGATAATTATTTTTTACAGTTTACAATATTCTTGACATCAAAATATACATTAAATTTTGTCCTCAATATTTTATTTATTACATTGTTTTGCATGACTTTTGTTATAAAGTATTGCTCGTTTCATGTTAATATAGAGAACGTAAGTTAATATTTGATATAATATTTGTTTAGGCGATCTTACAGTATATGAAGATCCAAAAATGAGTTTTCATTTTATGAAACATGTTTTACAAGAAAAATAAAGATAATGTAGAAAATTATTTGAATTACAGGTGAAAGACCTACTGGAACAATTGCAGCATGTATATGACAAATTAAAAACTAAAGATGAAATTGCTATTACAGAAAGATATGACTATTATGCGAAATGTTATACAATTATACTAGCAGGTAAATTGATATATTTAAATCTTTACACGTAATTATTTATTTTATTTATTTAGTATAATATTAAAATCATTATATTCACGAAACGTATTACTTTCCTTATATAGGTACATCAGTTTAATTAAATACGAAATCTCTATATACATATATATTGTGCAAATAATTTTGTTAGTAGAAAAACGTGTAAATATATGCAAATAATTTCAGGTGACGTAAATATGTGTAAGAATTATAAGAACCTATACTAAATTTCGGCATAATAGAAATGAATTATACCAGTGAAAATAAATATATTTCGTAATTAATGAATAATTATAGAATGATAGAAAACATTACAAAGCAAATTACAAAAAAACATTTTTGTAATATTTTTGTAGTGTTTGGTTTTCTTGTCACATCTGTTTTCATCATCAATCAATTGTTGATTATCGCCGATATTGTTACATCTAGAAACAAGTCTCATCCTCGTCACTTACTGTTCATGAATATTTTATCGATCGAGAAAAGAATTTTTATTTAAATTTAGTTCACGTAAGCATAATATTTCTTATTGGAGCTACTACAGTAGTAGCAGTAGGGACAATGCAGGTTGCGTATGCACAACATATCTGCGGAATGTTTAGAATAGCCAGATATGTACATGAAAACGTGATATTTTTTTTACATTTTAGGAATAATGAAAGAAAAATTTATAGGAATGATTTATAGGCAATTTGTACATATCTTAATGAAATTTATATTAATTAATATGAATCAATTTATATTTAAATTTAAAAAAATATTATTTTGAATTAAATACTTAACAAATAAATAAATTTTAACTCATTTAAACCTGAATACTTTACATTCTGATTTGATTTACTTTTCGATTAAACTCTCATTTACTAAAATCAAAAATAAGTTTAAAACAACAATACATAAATATATATGTAATATATAGATAAAGTAGCATTTATTATTTTGGAAAAATCTAAAAAGGTTTGCTTTAAAAAGTAAAGAAAACATTAGGTAAATTATCATTCATGTGCACTTAATTATAGCTATTGTATCCAAGAGAAATTAAAATCGAAAATTATTACAAGACATTACAATTATTACAAAAATTACAAGATATTAGATTGAAGAGCAACACTTTGATATCCAGAGGAATAAGTTGTGCTGTATATATACATCGGCAGGCTATGAGGTATCTATAAGGTGCTAGTAGTATTACGTAATAGCTGTAATACGTGCAATAACTTCTTTCTATATCTTGAAGGTTATCCAAGCTGCATAAATTTGAAACATCGTTCTTTTGGTTAATAGTATTTGGAGTGGCATCTAAGTCTTAATATTCTTCTTCCAGTAAGATTCTTTCTTCCAATAAGTTTTCTATTCTATGTTAAATATGCATTTAATTTTCATGTAAGCATTTGTCGTCGCATAATAATGCTGGGTGTTAAGAAAGAATCCCTCTTTAACTTCAGTAATAATTTTCAACTTAGCATAATGCCTTTATTTATATGCCTATATCCGAATTGATTTATCGTAAGTTGTTTATCTTGTTAAACATGTTTAAACATCACAGAATATTGTGAATGATGCCTAAGAAAATTTAATTACAATATCGTGATACTTATGTTTTAGATTACTCAGATTGATTCGTTTCAAAATGATGCCAAAGAATTTTTGTTATCCCTTATCTTGGTAGCTGTATATATCTTATATATGTTTTTAGCTAATTACTGCGGGCAAGATGTAATGGATTACAATAATGACATATTTGACACTGCGTAAGAGATATATGTTTAAAATGCATTGTATATACAAGATTGAGAAAAAAACATAAAGATTTTCAAAAAGGTAGAAATAAATGTTAATTATGAAACAAATCAATGCAGCTAGATGAATTTTCAAAAAGGTAGAAATAAATGTTAATTATGAAACAAATCAATGCAGCTAGATAAATATTAAAGATGAATATTACATTTTCTTTTCAAATTTGTCAAATCAGTGTATACTTTCTTAAATATAACGACCAGTGGAACATAGCTTCATTGCACACAAAAACTGATATCATTTTTATTGCAAAGAAACGCTAAAGATTTTTTTTAGGCGTTGGAGAATTGTTTGTTGGATCGTTGGATTGTTTTTCCTTGGTAAAAGATATAATATGTCATTATGATGATAATAGACAAAATATAATCTAAGTGGAAGTGGTGTCTTACACAAAATAATCATATTGGAAAAAAAATTTTTATTCCAGTTAGTAAAGGCATCCATATCTTATTTTACTGTAAGTTATTTTACTCAATGAAAATACATAAAAAACAAATAAAGCAATTAATTACAATATAAATATAGTTAACGTCGTTCCTGCCAATATGTATCCTATTTTATATTATAATATAATTTAAATTTCACTGAGAATAATATACAAATATTTCATTGTCGCGAACACTAAATGAAATAAATAAAAAAATAAATAATAGCAAAAATTATTATTTAATTAAGAATATTGCTTTCGCAAATTTCTACGTATCTTCGTATCTTAGAAAATTGAACATTGTTTACCGTAAAATGAAAAATATTATAAAATAAAATTAATTCCATAATTTCCGAAATTTACATTTCCCTATTTCAAACGTATGGCATGTAGAAAAGATTTATTTTCAAATGTATACTTTATTTTTTAGAAAATATTTAATATTTTGAAATATTTAAAGTAGATTTTCTTAATAATAAATGATGTACATATTAAATTATGAAAAAATCTGTAAATGTAAATTTCTAACTCTTTCTAGTAAAAATTGATATTATCTCTTTATGATATTATGACTTTATAATTAATGTATCAATATTTAAAACTAGCGAAATTAATTATTTTATTGAAGAAAATAAAATATATTTTATTTTCTTGATATGCATGTAAATACAAAATACAGGGTTATGATATACATTGTATATCTTACATTATTATATATCTTCAGTACATGTAATTCTGTTACGCTTATTCTCTTAAAAAAAGAGAATGTCGCGTTTCAATGTTAGATTATTACTTAATGCGAAACTACTTTCGAAGAACGTTGTCAAATGTTCTTCCTCATAGTAATATCTTATGTATATAATATATATTATAAATTATATTTAAGAAATTTAAGAAAATTTGGCATAATATGAAATTTATCTTTAAAGAAGAAGGTTATAGCCTATTCTATTGCTCGATCAATAGAAAGAGATGAAGATAATCGTGACTGTCGACTTGTTATATACGTCTTTGATCACATGAAAACATGATTCGTCTTAAGAATCAAGATTTTTTCCTTTATATAATTTCGCAGTTGGTTTTCAGATTTATCAGCGGACGAAACTTACTCAATTTCAATTCATTCTTTTTTTTATTATATTAATAACTGGTGTTATATTCTAAGTAAGATACTTTCATGGTTGAACTTTTTTTATTAATATACAATTTAAATAATTTGTTTTATATATTCGTAATATATGTAATTATTATAATTAAATTATATATAGAGAGAAAATCGTCTTTTTAATATTGTAACAGAATAATTTTTAAGGAAATATTTAAAGGACGAAGCTTACAACCGGTAAATTTAGAAAGAAATACACACTTTTATGAAAGTACATTTTTATGAAAGAAAATGTAAAAGAATAACTATTGTAAAGAATAACTACTTTTTACAACTGACAGCATTCATAACTTCACTTACTTTTAACTTCATCCTTAAAATTTTATCTAACACATTTACATTGCACATTTACTTTTTCATTACGGTGTTTGTAATAAAATATAGTTCATTCCGCATTCATATAGAAACTGTAAGTTGATAGTTACGTGATATACATACAAATATAAATATCTTGGATATATGAACTTTTACAATACAATTTAATATAATTATTTAATGAAATACGATATAATTATCGTTACATTATTAAAAATAATATACTTATAAAAACTATTATTTGATATATACGGTAGCATAGAGAAAATTTTTGAATGATAGGTAAAAGATTTATGAACCCAAATTCAACAAACATGTGATGAATGTGAAAGATGAGAACAAAATCGCCATCATAGAAAAATTAACTGCAATGCTAAACCTTATACAATCGTATTAATAAGTAAAGAAACATCTATATTATTTCGTCTAATATTTAAATCGGTTAAAGACAAAAAAATTACAAAGAATGGTTATCATAGGATGTAATTTCATTCAAGAATATTACGAATGCAATAATGTAATTTATTTAAAATATCAAACAATGGATATTTAAGTAAGATATCTTAAATACTTTTTAGCTTGCCATTTGTAGCCTAATTGCTCTTATTATTAACCAATTTGGCGTATTCTCAATGTTATCCTAGTTACAAACGAATCTCGATCGCAACAAATACTATTTACACTGAAATATTTTTTTTATCAGGAAAAGTATTCTTTTATTATTCTTTCGTTATTCTTTTTATATTCTACTTCATATCAATATGTTTCTTTGTCTTGTAGCAGCTATTGCAGTTATAGCAATAAGGTCATTATTGTCATATAGGGTCATATTTGTTATTTTCAATATATTCGTATAATGTTTAAAATTGTCAGGTATAGAAATACATGTAAGAATGGTAATAAAAATGAAGATCACATAACGACAATTGTATTAATTGTTTTGTACTAATTTAGAATTGATTTATTGTATAAAATCGGAAAGTGCGATATATGTTGAAATATAGTGTAATTATGATAGGTATATAATTTTGAGATATATTATATATTTAACTGCATTAAACATGTGATGCAGATTAAAATGTCAATGTGAGAAACGAGAGTTTCATATTCAAAAGGCTAAATTATGCGATATATATGCATCGACAAACAATGAAGTATACCTAATTGTTTTCATTTCTATAATATATTATATTATATTATAGAAATTTCATATCTATAATATATTTAACAATCTTGTTTTTAAAGATTATGTAATCTTTTTGCATCAAGTTTTGAGACGTTATTCTTTTTTTATAATGTTCGCAGTGGGATCCTTAATCTTGAACTTTAATCTTTTTAAAGTAAGCCTTAGATCTATGTAAAATATAATATTTTGCAATGGTTTTTCATTCTATTATTAAAGAAAATATCTTTTTTAGTGATTTAGGTTTATATATAGAATTATCATATATATGTTAATATATAATATTATATATATATAACATATATATAAGCAATAATATTATTATATGTATAACACTGTGTGAAATTTTTGTATGCATCTAAATCAATCATGTTATTTTAGCTATTAGCTACAGAAAGTAATTCTTTTAAATTAAAGTTTTTTTACATAAAAAACGTCGTTATGTTAGAAACTGATGGTTACAAACTATTACAAATAAAATAAAATATAAAACTTGTATTTAAAATTTTTCAAATTACCTCGTCTGAAAGTGATATTAAAGAATTTCGATTGCCTTCGATATTTGTATCAATCGCTACCTTCTATTTGTTCATAGCTAATTATTTTAGTCAAACTATAATTGACCGCAATAATCATGTATTTACTATTGTGTAAGGAAAATTTTTTGTTAGCAATTTGTCTCAATTTATATTTACAAAAATTAGTTTAATTCTTTTAATTGCATTTTTAATTAAATTAAAATCTATTACTTGCATTATATGTAATAGGATTCAATGTAGCAATTATTGGGAAACTTAACTTTTTCTATTACTAATTATTAATCTTTTAATATGTATTATTAATTTGATATTTGCGGATAATTTTGCAGATACAACGTACAGTAATATTTGGTTCCCTTACATAAAAGTTGATTACGCAACTTAGTTTTGCAAAGAGGCGGCAAAGATTTTACTTTAACTATTGGTGGATTGTTTGCCATATTAATAAAATGTTTTGTTATGTTTGGAACAAGAAATAATAAAATGTAATTCAAATATAATAGTTTCTAAGAGTAATTAAAAAAAATATTTTTATTATAGTTGATAAAAATATCAGTATCTTATTTTACTATCATATGTTCTATTCGATAAGTGAAGCAAAAATATAGCAATAACAGGAATTATTAATATAATTTAATGAATTATATTATATAATTATAACTTTTAATTAATTAACAATATAAATGCATCCAAACAGAGTGTATAATAAATGAATCCAAACAGAGTGTATAATCGAATCATAATTAAATCATAATTAAATCAAATATCATATTTAGAAGTTGAAAATAATCTGATTTTAAACATATATCTTACAGAGACACAGTTTTTTTAAATAGATAAAAGAAATATATATTTTTATACATTTTATAATACAATATTGATATAATAAATATTAATGTAGTAGTTACAACATTATTATTATAACAGTATTATTCTATTTGGAAAATGTAACAATAAATATTTTATTAATTGTAAACTGAATTTTGATTAATTTCAGAATTGAGTGTTTAAAATATAATTTTCCTTTTCTGCTATTTATTTCCTGCTATCTATTTATAAGTACAATGCATATTATAATCCTACTAGTCACAACATAAATTTAATTAAAATATTTATATTTTATCAAATGCATATTTTTCCAAATGCTATGTTTTTCATTGGTTTAATAAACATAAGTTTATTAAATATTAGTTATAAATAGATAAATTATTGTGACAACTTATTATCTGCAAATATTCAAATTTTTTGATGATAAATAATGTATACATAATATATATATAGAAACAAGAATATATTAGAAGAATATATGAAATAATATTATTCTTAGTACATAATGCTACGATATATTTGATCTTCTTCATATTTGATAACAAACATATTGGCAAAAGACATTTCTTATACTATATATATTTATTTATTTACTATATATATTTTAAGAGTGCATGTAAGACTTAATTTGTGGCGTATCTAAAGAAATATGTCTTTGCTTGACTTTTATTTTATATGCTTGGAAGTCTGTTTATAATAATTATTAATTTATAGAAGTAAGAGATAGCCTTCAATCAATAGCGTTTATACACGTTTCACTGAGAAATTTCTTATAATATTCATATTTTGTTCTTGACGGCGTTATAAGAAATTGCATCGAATTTTACAGAAAGGAAAAATTCAATAATGGAATATAAGATAATGGATGAAATAAAGCAGAAAGATATAAGCATTTTCATTAGTAGCGATCATATATGTTTACAAAGAAATGATCTATTTTGAGATATCTCTATTTTGAGATCAATATTTCAATGTCAATAAAATACTTTTATTTACAATTAGCTTATGGCTATAGCGACAATAGAAAATTGATTGATTATAGATAATTTTTTTCTTTGGCATTTTATTGTCTGCTATCTTATTTCAAGTAAGCTGATTGTTTAATATTGCTGTGCAACATGTCATCATTTATTTTATACATTGTAATTAGTATACCAATTATTATTATTATGTATATTATTATGTATAATTTTATTTAAATATTATAACTATAGTTGTGTTTATTTAACATTATATAATTATATATTATAACATATTATAAAATGTAAGAATTTATTTAAAATTCACAATTTCTTCAATTATTATGTAAAGAAATGAATTCTTTTAATGCATACATTATAATAAGATTATTGTTTACAGTTTATAGTATTTCTTACTTCAAAGTGTACTTCAGACCTTATTATCAAAATTTTGTCTTCTATAATTTTCTTTATTATATCTGTAATAAAATACTTTCACTTTGGTATTAATATCGAAGCTGTAAGTTATGTTTCAAATAGACGATACAAATAGATTCTCTAAACAAGACTATTTTTAAGAAATTCTTGTAACTTTCTTCATAATTTTCCTCTTAACTATTCATAAAAATAATACAAAAAACAATTTAAATGTGCGTGTGACAGATAAAGAACTTATTGATGGAACTTCAATACACACTTAACAAGTTGAATGACCAAAACGAAATATCTGCTATAATTGCTATCATAAAAGAATATGCTTACAATACTGAACCTTATACTTACAAGTAAGACAATGTTTGGATATATATATGTATAATTATTTAATTTATTTTATGTAATATTTGATTTCGATTTAACGTATATATATATATATATATATATATATATATATATATATATATATATATATATGCAGAAAGCAATATCGAAATATTAACTAAATATTAGCAATAATGTAACTAAAAATAAAAAAGTAAGCAATTTCTGATATTTTTTAGTATTATTTCTTGGTAGCATATTTATTCTTGTTTCAAGTCAAATTTATCCAAATATCCTCAATACAATTCTATCGATAAATGAATCTCGACAATATCGTATGCAATTCATAATGGAATACTTCGTTGATCAAAGGAAATACTTTTTAGCATTCTGTCTATGGACATAGCCTTCTTATTAATGGGGATTATAATGGGATAGGATTAATGCTACTAGATTATATTCAATATATATGTGGAATGTTTAAGATCTCCAGATATCAAGTAAAAATGGAAATGCTTACAAAAACTGTATCAAATCGCGCTGAACGAATTTGAGAAGACAGTTTATATAATTAAGACAAGTCAACAAATTATTTACAAAGTTATTATTTATAATTATCACATTAAGCGCAATAAAAATTAATATACCCCGAGATATTGACACAAAAGACAAGAGTTTAATAAACGATTGTATCATTGTATCAATTATCATTGATAATTCATGCTGTAGATATTCACCGACAAGTTAGTACCTACAAAGTTAGTACCTACAAAATATATGTATATACATGTGTTTAATAAATATAACAACGTATTTTATTTTTAAGATTGTCCACACTTTTAATTATCTAAATTTGACTTTAATATCTAAATTTGAGGTAATGTTTCTTCTTATAACGATACTTAATGTATTGAGCATCACTCCTTAAGCATCAATCTCTACCGAGTAGGTATTGATGATCTCACTTAAGAATCTATTTTTCGCAATATAAAAACATATCAATTATATAAAAACAAATCCAATTATATAAAAATTCCTTTTATATTTAGGAGGAAGAATGAACAATTTTTTATAACTATACGTAGGAGAGATGTTTGCGTAAGTAAGCAAGAATTTAGATAAAATCATAAAATTCATGTTCAGATTTTTCAAATCGCATTCTCTGAAAGTGATGTCGTGGACTCCACATTCCATTTATAGTTATATTTTTCTGCGCTATATATCTGTTTTTGTCCCATTATACGGGACAGGATATGACAAATCAATAGTTATGTATTTTGTACCGTATAAGAAAGATTTATAACATGGCGAAAAGAAAAATTAACATTATTATTATTTATGAAAGAAAAATTGATGCGTGTCTAAAAATTTTTGCTTATAAATCTTCATTTCCTATTTTGGTCCTTTCTGAAATTTTAATTTTCCTGAATTTTCCTTCCCTTTTCTGAAAATTCTGAAATTGTCGATTTTTTTTTTAAATTTAACATTCATCCATGATCTTGCAGATATGATCCAATGATACGTAATTCCTCTACGGGTACAAAAACTCATATTATTCTTGTTGCAAAAAGGTACAAAGGATTTTACGTTGAGTATTGGTGAATTATTTAGATTGGATCATCAGAGTGCTTTACTACTAAGAAAGTATTTTGTATGATAAAATAACAATTATAGTAATATGTTATAAGCGAATCTGATGTATCTGATATATTAAAATCTAATATGATATAAGTAAATCTAAGATATTTTTTCTTCAYTGCAGTTAGTGAAGGCATCACTATCTTATTTTACTATCATATATTCGACGCGATGATAAGATTTAATCAAATAAAAGAAGAAGAATAAATAGAGAAGCAATGATATATTTCATGTTTAGAGTGAAAACTTTTAATATTATTTGAACGTGAAATTTGTGATTTTAAACATGGATCTATTATGTTACGGTTATCCCAGCTAAAAGTATTTGGTTATAAATACATATGGTACATTAGAACTACAATATATTGAATACAAGTAATATATATTTTCGATTGTGAATATAAGTAATGATATAAGTATATAAAATTAATTTTGTTTATATTTATATATGATATCTTTTATTTGTAATATATTATACATATAATCACAATGTTTGTAACAAGTAATTATTYATATTAATATTGTTTTTAATTATTGTTAGCATATATATTTGTATCTAACTTATTTAAAT
>JAHMML010000084.1:634714-644769 GCA_020341155.1 Eciton burchellii
TCTTCAGCATACTTACAATGAGCTACGTAATGAAAGCGAAATTGCAATCATGAAGAAATATTGGAATATAGGAAGAACTTTTACCAAATGTATTGCATGTAAGACAATTTTGCAACTTTAATTATTTAGGAGGCATATATTCGTTTTATTTAAGATCGGAATAAGAACTGTGAAATGCTAATACTAATACTGCTAATACTAATTTTATTATTAACTATTATTATTCTTAACAAAATGTTGCATCTCAAATTCAAGTTTATTCGCATTGGAGATATATACAGAAAAAGAGATATTTTTGTATATATATATATAGGCAAACTTTTCGATACTGTTATTTTAGGTATACATACAAATGCACAAAAAAGGTAGATCAAAAAGTTTGTTTCAATTAAATAATATACTTTCTTAACAATAATACACTTTCTAATATCAAAATACTTTTATCAACTTCTACCTTTAACGCGTTTTCAAAATATGCACGAGAAATTAACAAGTGAAAATTTATATATTATACAACTATACATAATTGTAACATCTTCATGTTATATAATATACATACAGTAAATAACTATAAATATCTTTACTTAGCAAAAAGTAAATAAGTAAATAATGAAATAATTAAATAAAGATGAAGATACTTATATATATACATATAACACCTAACATTTTGGAATAGAATAAAATAAAAAAAAGATTTTTCTTCTTATTAAACTGATTTATTACTAATCATATAATATTATTATTAAACTGTTTTTGCAGTGCTCATTCTACTTGACATATTTTTTTATGTTTCTTTCCCATTCTTCTTGTGCATTTTTGATTCTGCGCTGCTTCTGAATGTGTCCCGATCGTGTCGAACAATATACATTATAACGGAATATTTTGTCGATCAAGAAAAATATTTCTATTTAATTATACTGCACATAAATATGGCTAGCTGTATAGGAAAATTTGCAACATTGGCAGTGGGTACAATGTACGTAACCTGTTTTTATCATAGCTGCGGAATGTTTATGGTTGTCAGGTTAGTAAAACAATATACAGATATATTTCAAAATTAGAGTGATTAGAAATTAATCTTTCTTAAGCATTTTTTAATATTTTATAAATAAAAGTTATTTTTATAAAATTATTAATATTCTGTTTGATATGTCACAATTATTATATTAAATAAATAATTTTAAACATATCTATAAATGAAAACATAAGATGTAAAACGAATTATTATTATATTATCAGTTACCGTATACAACACTTCATGATGACTGTTAATCTGCAAATGAATAGTAATGAACGGAAAAATTTTGTTAATATGGAGATAATTCATACTGTGGATATGCATCGTAAAGCTATGAGGTTCATATTTATTTTTCATTCATATATTGCATAAAATATGTATTATATATATTCTATGTATTATATAGATATGTATATGTATGATATATATATATATATATATATATATATATATATATATGCCGCGTTAGCATAATATAAGATTCATTCGAAGATATTTTTTGAATAAATTTCAAAAAATATTTCTTTTTAATAAAGATTCAAACTATCAATAATTCTTGAAACATTAGTAAAAAATATAAATAATTTTTCATTTATATTATTTAATTTTAAAAAGACTTCATTTAATTTTTAATTCCCCCAATATTTATATAACAATATGAAAAGATAATAAAAAGATTATGAAAAAAAATAAAATTAAGAAATATCAATAACTTAATGTTAGAAAGATATATTGAATTAATTTTTTAAAGAACTTAATATAAAAGGAAAATAAAAACAGTGTGTTTTATATTAATAAATATCAAAAAAGCTGTTATTGTAATTTTCTGTGATTTTTTTGAAGACTCATACAAATTTTAATGTCTTCACTTGATGTGTCTTTCTTCTTTCTTCTTTCGGTTGGAGTAATATCTGCCAGTCTTAATCTTTTTCGAGTAAGTTTTATTTTCTGTCATTAACTGCATTTGAATAAAGAGTAACATTCTATAACGTCATTTTATATAAGAATAAAGTATAATATAAAGTATCAGAAAATTATGTATATATATATATATATATAATTTTATTTGTCTCAATAGTTTTTATTTCTCGTATTTTAACTTATTTAACAGCAAAACAGACGACATAATTAATACAATTTATCAATAAATTATCTACGTATGTACTAAATTATACAAACAATTGATTGTTGTTACATTATTATGTTATCATAGAATTATTATTTCAGTTTTCCGATGAGGTGTTATCTGGATGGAATATTGAGAAGCTGTTCGTATCTGTTGATATATTAATGTTTTTTATCACGTATTTTTTTATAACAAATCTTAATGCGCAACATCTCACAGATCATAGTAAAGACGTATTTACTGCTGTGTAAGAAATATATCTCATTTCTGAAAGAAATTAAGAAATTTTATATGAAAAATTAAAATTAATGTATACGCACAAAATAAAATTTGTAAAGAAAATGATTGAAATGTTTCATTGAAACATTGAAACATACATAGATATTTACTAAAAATTATATATATACGTTATTTTGCTCAAATTACTGATTAGTCCTCTAGTCATCCCTTCGTAGGTACAATGTTGAGTGGTATATGGCTCCTGCATATGTGCAAAAGCTGATACTTTTTATTCTACAAAGGGGTAGCAAAGATTTTGATGTTATTATTGGTAAACTGTTCGTAGGCTCCTTACAAGGCTTCATTACGGTAACATACTAGATATATAAAGTAGATGAAATATATGAAACGAATAAAACAAATTATATATATATATATATATATAATATGTATATATATGATTTATTGAAGTGTTCATATAATTTATATGCATTTGTGTACACTTCAAACTTCTTATAAAGATATTTTGGATTGTAGCTAGTGAGCGCATCGATATCTTATTTTACCGTCATGTATTCTACTCGATGAAATACTTACATAAACTATGCTACATGATATTAACTTATCATATTATATAAAGTGTAATGAATGTAAGAATAAGGCATGGTACATTACATATATATATAATGTATATATATAATATATTATATATATGTAGATATATAAATATATATAATTTATATGTATATGTGTATATATATATAATTTATATATATATATATATATACATGGAGAGATATATATATATATACATATTCAAATAAAAAGAAAATATAACTTCAATAAAGCGTCACTTTAAATTAGTTGATATATGAAATAGAAATAAAAATTATTTATGTCCCGACAGCTCGTGTTTTATTTATTTTTATCAAGTATTGTTTGTAAATCCAACGATACTCTCGAGTACAAAAGTTTTATGACTGTTCTAATATAGCGTGTCAATGTTTAAAAACTTTTTATCTTATTCTGTAATGAATAATGCAAAGATTGTTTGAATATTACGGACATTAATATTAAAAAGTACATACTTTTAAAAATGTCGTGGAATCTTACATTGTGCAACGATATCATATACAGAAAATTTATGTTCAGGATAGATATTATTTATTTTATGATCAAAAGAAATATAAAATTCATATTTCGGCATTTTGTATTGTAAGCAAATATATTATAGGGAAATATAAAGTGAACTGAAGAATGTAACATAGCTAAAAATTAGCGATTGCAACTTATGTAACGAATATTGATAAATATTGATTTGAGAAAATAACATGTGTTGAATTGACTGATTGTGTAAACTACAATCACTTAATCGCTCAGTAATGAGACTCTCGCATAAGAAAATTTTTAAATCGAGAATGTTATACCCAATATTTGTGTTTTATATTACGTATTAATGATTAGTATTTTATCTTGAAATTTATATTCTGCCAGAGTGAAGTTAAATAAGAGTTAATAACTATAGATTCGATGAACATTTTACTGTCAGATATGTTTCATCATTCATCGCTAAAGATGTTTTACATAAAGACTCAATACTTGCGTCTAAATCGGATTCTGTTGCTTGCTGTAGGTTTGTGGCCTTATGAACAATCCAAACTCGTTCGATTGCAATTAGTTTTATTTCTCGTTATTATGGCGACTTTTATTGTATTTCAGGTATTTTGATATATTTATAATAATTTTGTACTTAATTCTTTGATAAACCATAATGTTACGAATTATGATAATATTACGCAGTACATATAATATATTAAACCATGCATGCATTGTATGGAAATTTTATACATAATTCTATATATATTTAATAATTATACAAAAATAATAAATATAAAAATAAGTATAAAAAAGCGATTTTTTCATTTAGAATTTTCATTTATTAATAATATATATATATATATATATATATATATAGCTACTTCTATATACTATATATATACATATCTCCGTTATCTCTTTCTATATTATATAGATATATATGATTTTATAGATATTTTTAATGCAAATTATCTTTTAATATAAAATATATTTTAATACAGAGTTAATTTATAATTATTTTTTACAGTTTACACTACTTGCAATTTTAAAACATAATTATCCGCAAATTATCATTGAAGTTCTCTCCACTGCATTTTTCTTCATAGTTTGTATGATAAAATACAACTCGTATTGTTGTAATATAAATGCTGTAAGCGAACTGTCTACAGATTTTCTCATTTAAGAAACATTTCGCGTATATAACCTTCATTGCACTTTATAAAAGCAAATGCCACAAAAAATAATTAAAATGGCAGATAAAGCATTTATTGGATCTACTTCAATGTACTCATGACAAATTAAGGGATGACAGCGAAGTTGCCATTATAGAAAAATATTGGAATCTCGCAAGACGTTATACTGTGGTTCTTACGTGTAAGAAATCTTTATGCGAAGGATGTGTTAATTTTAATTGTTGTATTTTCTGAATTAGTGTTTTAATAATAACGTTCAGACAGGAAAAAATAACATAACAGTAAAAATAACATAACATAACAATAAAATAACATAACATAAAGTACGTAACAAGTACTTTTAGGAAAAGTCAAAGCATAAGAAGTGCTTAAAATTATAATTCTTTTATCTATCTGCGTTATGTTGATCAGTTAGATTGATATGTTTTAAAATAAACGAATACACAGGATGTAAAACTACATGATGAGCCTAATAATAATCTTGCCAATATTGATACAGAAATAAAGAATAAAATCAAATCAAAATGTTATATTTTTGCGATCTTTTACAATAATAGAAGAATTTAAATAAATAAAATAAGACGACATAAATATGCAGTAAAATATCATAATACGTAAATTATCATTTTTATAGATTGTTGCCATGTCAAAGCATCTCATCTATTCTCTCAGCGAACTCTGATTAGCAAATTTTACTCAATTAATAGTACTTTTATTATTGCATCACATATAAAATCTCTATATAATCTCCATATTAGCATTGGCAACATTATTATTTATATATACATGATTGCATAATAATATATGTCTTTGCATGATGATAATTAAATATTCGTGTAAATAGTCATAAAGAATAATTTTTATAATTATATTATTTCTATAATTTCTATAATTCGTAATTATATATTAAAAACGCCTCTCTTTTATTCTACTTAAATATTGTTTCAACAATTGTTTAAATCATTCTTTAGTTTTAGGTACATGTGGTCTATCTGTGTTAATTTTTATATCACTATTGCCATTGATTTCCGATATTGAATTATTTGCAAATGAGTCTCAGTCATGTCGTGTTTCGTTATTGATTATAAGAGATTATTTTATTGAGAAAGAAAATTACTTTGTTTTAATTATATTGCACGCAAATGTAGCTAATTTTATAGCAGTAATTGCGTTGCTAGCGACAGGTACAATGACAATTATGTATCTTCTACATGCCTGTGGAATGTTTAGAGTTGCCAGGTAAAAACAGAGATAAGTGCAGAAGCGTATTTTATAATTTGAATTGTTGAAATTCAACAAAGAAAATAATATTCAATAAACAAAATTTGCCGAATTACTAAAATAAAACTATATTAATTTTACTTTACAATTTATTTTTATTCTAACATCGCATGATATTATATTATATAATTACTTTGTTGCAGTTATCGTATACAACAAGCCATGACGAGTACTAATCTACAAATATCAAGTACCAAGCAAAACGAGAATTTGATTTATATTGGAATTATTCGTGCGATAGATATGCATCGCAAAGCTATCAGGTTAGCATTTATTAAAAATCATATAATAAAAAATACAAGATTCGCACTTTATAAATATTTTTGAGAATATTGAAAGTTTATGAAAAATTTGAAATTAACTGTTTCATCATAAAAATGTTAAGTCATTGTAAACTTTGTGCTTTATAAAATTGATTAAGAATAAAGAAGAATAAAGAATAAAGTTTTGCATCATTCTGTTTTATTAATTATTGCATTAATTATTCTATTTCAAGTAAATTGTATCTTAATACATTTTAAGATGAACTTGTCAATGCAATTATTATAAAAGATAAAAAGTAATTATGTCGAAATGATGAAAGAAATAATGTCGAAGTTAAGTTGAATTTTTTTAAAATAAAAAATCAGATATTATTCATCTTCTATGTGCGATGCAATCATATTAATAGTAATACTTTCTTGTCTTTAAAGATTCGTGACATTGTTAATGTCCGCACTTAATATATATTACTTTTTTCTTATCATGGCTTTGGTGATCTCTGCGAGCCTGAACCTTTTTCGAGTAAGTTCTCTAAATATGTTTCTTGAAAAACAGTTTGGTAATCCATTCTTTACAGATATATTACTTATTGCGATATAGTCAGGATTATGATTGTCACAAATAAAAATTATTAAACGTGAAATAAAAATAATTAAATTATTAATATTTCAGATTTTTGAAAATATATCTTTTAGATTTGACATTTACGAAGCCATAATATCATCCTTATTTTTAATTATTCTATTTATGTATATGTTCCTAGCCAATAAATTAGCGCAACAAATCATGGATCATAATAACCACATATTTACCACTGTGTAAGAAAAATATATTTGCATGCTTTTATGATTCATATGAGATATATTTATACATTTTTGTAATTCATATGAAATATACTATGCGAGCCATATTTATGTACCTATTGACATGGAGAATAAACTATATATATGGTTATTGATGATAATCATTTAATCAATATTGTTTAGGTACAATGTTGAATGGCACATAGCTCCTTTACGAATACAAAAGCTAATACTTTTCTTATTGCAAAAAGGCACCAAATCTTTCAATATTGTTATTGGCGGATTGTTTATAGCATCTCTAGAAGGATTCGCCAAGGTAAAACTTATTAACACATGTATTAGAATATGTATTCTAGACAGCATGCTTTTTAAATGTTTTAATTTAATATTTTTTGTTATAGCTGACAAGTACATCGATATCTTATTTTACTGTTATTTATTCTGTAAAATAATGATGTGATTTAGTTTATATAGTGCAATAAGAAGAAATATGATATGTGAAGAAATACTATTTGTTTATAATTGTAAGTAAATAAAGAAAGAAGTAAATTTTTGAAAGCCTGTGATATTATTATAAATTTTGACTAAAATACTTGTTATTTCAAACAGATGCCCTTTACATCGATAAAAAATTATACTTATGATCTATTATGCTATAAATATTAAGAAAATTATATTACTGTTGATATTACAGTAGTTTTTATTAGTTTACGTACTATGTGTATTACATATATATATTTGCCTAAAAGTTTAAATAGGAAATTTATAATTGTAAATCAATAATTTGTACATTCTTTATATAAGAGAAAAAGAAGAAGCGACAGATCCATATTGTATATGAAATTTATATTTATTGCTAATTGTTTTTTGACATTTACTGATATTTATAAATCTGGATTCGATTATATTTTTTCGGAATAAAGGATCTAAAAATTATATTCTTTTAGGATGAGGATAAGAGAGACAGGGGAAAGAAGAAATTTTCAAGAAAAAACCTCCCGAAATGTTTTGTGTATTGCTTCACTGTTTGTATTCAAACGAATTCTCTTGCTTGTGGTTTCGTGAAAAATGCAAATTCGTTCGATTGAAATTAATACTTCAAATTCTGACAATTTTTTTAGTGTTTTAGATATATGTTGATATTTATAAAAATTTTGTAAATATTTAATTATTTAATGTATCTTAATATATTTTATAATTTTATAAAATGTCACAGTTATTATAATAAGATAATAAACATATTGCATTGCTTCGTATTAAACAAAATTGGCATAAAATTTTCATTTTCAAAACGGAAAACGGAGAAATTGCATACAAAACTAGAGAAATTAATATCACAATATGTATTCTTTCTTTTGAAAAATACTTTGCTTACTTATTCAAAGTTAGCAGTTTCACATAAAAAACCGTGACATAAAGTGACATAAAGTGACATAAAGTGTAGCAATAAGTAGTGAAATAGATTTTACGAAATGTTAATCTTTTCAATAAAATTTGATTTTTTAATTACATATATGAAAATAAAAACTTCGAACTTAACATTAAACATTAAACTTATCGCAAAGAAAATCATCATAATTAATTTCCTTACTATTGACATTCTGTAAAGCTAGGTGTTGTAAGAAAATCTCGTCGCTCGTATGGAGACTGCCGAATTAATTACCGTGTATACTCGGATGTAAATATTAGGAAAAAGTTGATTACCCGCTGTTGAGCTTCTTGTTATTTTATTGTTGTAATCGTTACAGGCAATACTTTGTTATCGCGTAATTGCGTTCGTTAAGGTGCTCGACCAAATAGCTGAATTGAACTTAAGATTGAGAACTAGAACAGAATTACATCACAAAGATCTTATTCGCCCCTTTATAATCTAGTATTGTCCCTTATAGTCCGTTGACAATAAAGATCTTGAACAAGATCAAGAGCAGCCGCACTGCATTAACATCCTAGGTTTTATTTGCCTCATCAAAATTCATAACATTTTGGCATATCATTTATAGTTTGAATCCGTATCGTTCTATGTTCTAGACTAAACTAGATTAGGAGATTACAAAATTAAAAATGATAATTGAAGTTTGAAGAATGATAATTGAAGTGTCATGGATCCGTAATGTCCCGTTAGGGTTGAAGAATTATCGGTCCATGAAGTATAGTGGACATCTTTAAAGGATCTATGCAGTGTCACGGACATTACAGTCATTGCTAGGATATTGATGGCTTTGGTCATATACGCAATATCATATTTAATGATCCTCCTTCCCGAGTTATTCAATTCATGTCGAAAGATAAATCTTATCGCATTTTAAAATCAGTACTACTCAATTCTTATTTAAGGAATGGCGGTGCGATTATGAAAACGCCACGAAAAGTCTGAATACTAAGAAAAGTAACTTATAAATCAGTCATACTTCAATGGTATTTCAATACATATATACATACATTCTATATATTCGCTTTATATATTCTGCTTAAGATCTTTTCGTTAATATTTTTTCGTGGGGCATAGTTATATATTCATTATCGATGCTTCTATTGTACGCCACTTACAATAAACACATGAAGTATAACGCAATTGTTAATATAAATATTTATTAATATAAGTTAATATAATATTTTATATTATGTTGAATTATACATATTTTACATCAAATTAGACGACTTGTATTATAATGAACATTAAAAAAACGATATGAAACATTTATTAAAAAATACATCCATAACAAAAAAAAGACTACGCCTGTGTTTTTCTATTTGCTTATAATTAAACGAAACTTGGTAAATAAAAATATGGTCCATCTCAGTACAATACGTATACAGTACTTTATTTTAAATTAGATTCTTTTGCTCATGATTGGTTTATAGCCTTTTGGTTTATAGCCTTTCGAACGATCAAAACTTGTACAATATCAATTGATTTTATTTTTTGCTATTTTGATAGCCTTTATTTTATTTTAGATATGTCTTAATACCTTATATGTCTGATCATATATAAAATATATGATATTAAAATATTTGTAGAAATCATATTTATTATTATAAAATATTTAATTATAGTA
>JAHMML010000085.1:0-50015 GCA_020341155.1 Eciton burchellii
TAACCTTGCCTAACCTTGCCTAACCTTGCCTAACCTTGCCTAACCTTGCCTAACCTTGCCTAACCTTGCCTAACCTTGCCTAACCTTGCCTAACCCTGCCTAACCTAAGCCTCGCCTGACCCAGCCTCGCCTGACCAGATTGTATTTGTCTGACGACAAATAAAAGAGTCTCTTCACTTGTTGTTCCATGAGTCTGAGGCGTCGAAAATCCATCGCGTATAATAACATCATCGGAAATGGAAGGTTGTTATCGTTGTCCCCTACGAAATGGTCCAAATCCGCGCAGGCCGACCCAGACAATTCCGGGACACCTTGGGCTGTCCTGTGACAACCCGGAATAGCCTGTGCCGTCGTAAGCCGCTATATGCCATCCCTGATCAGCTCGAGCCAACCGAGGTCGATCGAAGCTTTCCCAGATTTGCGCGAGCTAGCACGGAGCAGCCCGAGTCTGCTCGTGATAGCCGGGAAGAATCGAGGTCGGCCCAGGCCAGCGAATGCCCGTCCTACATTGCCCGGACCAACCCAAGCCAACCCGATCCAACTGACGCCAGCCTATTTCGGTTGACGTCTGGGTCAGCTCGAGGCATCCCTACGGTACAGTCCGGCATGGACCAGCACGGGACATCACGAGTCGACCGATGCCATCCCAGGCCATCGCGAAACAACCCAGGTAACCAAGGCCTACCCGTGCCAATATAGGACTGGACACGCCAAACCAGGCCAGCCTGTTCCGTTCAAAGCCAGCCCATGTGAGTCCGTACCAACCCGAGCCATCCCGAGTCAGCGCGGACCATCCCGGGCCATCCCAGGCTAGCCCAGACCAGCTCTGCGCAGCTCGGGCCAATACATCCCACTCCGGATCATTCCAAGCCAGGTCATGTCAGCCCAGGCTAACCCATCTATTTTCATAGTCTTATGCTTAACTTTTCAATTATCGTCATTCACTTTTACATCTACGATATTTTCATATACGTCACGAAAACATAAGAAAAGTAATATAATATATTTACGTTTTACTTATTTAAAGGAACGATCAATGTACTTTTATTCAACTCTCTCTCTCTCTCTCTCTCTCTCTCTCTCTCTCTCTCTCTCTCTCTCTCTCTCTCTCTCTCTCTCTCTCCCTTCTCTCATGCATGAATTCTTTTTTCTTTTTTCCATATACACACATGCGGACAGTCGCTCGCGCATCCACATGCATGAATTAACAGTCAAACTGAACATTTCTAATCTTTCTTCGTTTATTTTTATCTTCTTCTCGTCTGTTTTGAATGTCATGTTCATGTTACCTTCATTACCTTACCTTACTGTTAGGGATTTCATATTTGCTATCTTTGACTTTGGAATGTTCGATGCGAACAAAATTGTATCGAATATGAGTCCCATAGGCGATGAATTTAACCGCAACCGTTGCCGAAACGCTCAAACGAAACAAGATCGTTATCGCTCGGTAGTGCCGAGTGTCGAGAGATTCGTGTCTTGCGTGAAGCCAGAGGACGGTCGCATACGCTCGCTACTGAATTAGCGCGGTATCCCGATATTGTAACTGTTCAGTGATGTAACGATTATAGAAAGTTGCCTATTTTCTATTATTTTCTAACGTCTCTCATCTTTGCTGAATGCTCTCTCAGATCGGCGATAAATAAAAATATAGACAGTGTTGCGCGAAACATTGAAGGCGCGTTAAGATTTGCCTTATCTTACATTTCTCGTTAAATATGCGTTGCGTATCATCCTGAAACGTACCTATTTATTTTTTTCTTTTTTCATTTTCCTATAATTCTATTAATCTAATGCGAGACGATAAATTGTTGCCTTTTTATTCCCATTCTCCAACTCGGATAAACGATTATCCATCAAAATATACGATTTCCATTTATTCCTTTCTCTTTTCATCGTTTTATTCGAAAAGAGTTTCGCTTTGTTCAACGATCCATCCTCTGGTTATCGAGTTCGATCATTTTTATATACATATATATATATATATATATGTAATATTGGACAATAATGCCAGACTGAGAAACTACGCTTTCTTGTATACTTTCTGGTTATTGAATTTGCACTCTGCGATAGCAACGACTCTACCTCGAATCAATGTCTTTTGTACCGTTTTTCTCGACGAATGAACGAGAAACGTTACTGCGTATGTTCTTTCGTGCATTGAGATTTTCCTCCTAAAGATGTTCATGATTTGCTAGCGATTTGACGATTTGAGCGCGCTGATACTGTTTGGTTCCGATGCTCCTTCGTCTCTGGTTTACGCCGCCCTTGAGTATACCGATCGCGCGCGTGTCTTCGTTAATCATTTTCCTATCGGTCCTACGCTTCTCTCCTACGCGAGAGAACCGATTTGGCCAGCCGTGCTGGAAGCAAAAGCAGAGAAGAAACTGAAAGGCGAACAAAAATGATGATTCTAACGAATAACGATATCAACGGATTCCTCCCATCGATATTTTAATTTAATTCCTTCCTGGACTCTACCGTTCGCTCTTTCAACTGTTACCATTATTTTATCTAATCTCTTGTACGAGATTCATTTTTCTTTCCTTCTGTGCGTCCACGCGTCCACGCGTCCATGCTTGATCTGTTACCAGGGATAACGCGAAACTTCATCTTTTTACTTCTCTATTCGTTTCTCCTTTCTTCTTTCTTCGCTCTAGGAGAGCACTAGTCGAAGGTTCTCCAAAGTGTGTCGAACCCTGCCGACAACGAGAGGAAGGGTCAAGATGAAAGAGAAAAATGACGATTGACCGATATTTGAATACAAAATTTATTTCTTTATTTATTTCTTTATATAAATGTTTCTTTTTTTGAATGATCCATTGTCTCGCTTCTTTCCGCGATCTCCAAATGGAGATTAATCGCGTGTCTATTACCGAAGGAAATATTATTTCATTCTTCGTTGTATACGTATATACATATATATCTTCCTATGAAATAATAAATAGTCGCGTAAAAATATTTAAAGGAGAACGTTTCGTTTACGATTGCGGCCAATCGCGTTCATCGCGTTCCGATGTACCCTTGTCATTTATTTCTTGGAATGTTTTCTATATTAATGGACGGCTGTGCGATATCCAACGATTCTTCGTGTTATTCTTCGCGTTATCGCGTTCGCTCTTCCGCTGTATCTTTCGTATTTTAACATGAAATATCGTTTCTTTTTTCGCTCTTTATCCTACTTTCTATCTAAAATATCCGTATGCTTCTTTTTCCGTTCCGAGTTCCTTCTTCCTTCCGCTCTTCTGACGTCGATTGCCTCCTCCCTGCTGACGATGCGATGCGTGCGGTCCATTCGTTCGACGAATGAAGCGACGAGCAATGGAGAAACCTTTGACTCGTCGGAATGTATTCTCGATGTTCTGATTCATCCGGATGTTATACTCGTCGTTGCTACGAATCTGCTTTCCTCCGAGCGCTCTCCGGAGTATCCCTCGTCCCTATCGAGATTTTCCTTCCTCCGACTTGATCGACGGACGTCATCCGGGGGAGAATAAGGCCAACGGCCTTAACAAGTTACGTGTCGTAGGGCGATTGCTAGTGCTATCAGCGACAGTGAGATGGGAACGTTCCCCGCGCCGTTGCACCTGTGATCGAAGTAACAGAAGCACCAAGTAACCTCGTCATAGTAATCGCGATGAATGTCCAATTGATGGATGCTGTTGTTCACGTAATGTCCCAGTTGCCAGTCTTTCGCGGCGGGTCTGCAACCCTCGTAGTGATCCGCGGGAATGTCCGTTCTGAAGCTGCGCAACGAACTTAGACACTCGCGCGTGATGATTGTCTCGGCTGGAATGATTTCGCGATTAGACGTCTCTCCTTCTCGGGATTCGAGTCCGAGTCGCTCCTAAGAAACCAGCTCACCCACCTCCTTTCCGTTCGATGATCTTCACGCATTTGTCGTCGTATTCCGGACAAGTTTCTCCCCAGTACCACAACCAATTCAGAGGCGTCCCGCATCCCGGATGGTTACTGTTGCATCTGTAACAGTACAGGCTGTCACCTGCAACGGTGAAATTGCGTTATTTCTCCCTTCTGTATGACTAACCTTCTTTAGCCACGCCCTTCTCTGGCCGATCGAATCCTTTACCTCGACTCGCTAAACAGATCAGAGCGAGTATCGTCAGTAGATTCTTCCTCGCCATTCCTATACTTCGTTCCTTCCTTCCTTTTATTTCCCGTCGATGTTATCGCGTCACCCTCCGCGAGACGCGAATTCTCGATGAGATCTCTGTCGTCGTATTCCGGACGCCTCTCGCGTCCGATACGAATCGAGGATTGATGCGACGCGTGACGTGCCATTCCTGTCATCTACTGGAACGTTTCCCAACTACTCCGACCTCCTTCGCGATGCGGCCGCTTGATGATATCGCCTTTCCTGCCTTATCTCTCGTCGATCGATCTTCGTTCCGTGCTTGCGTCGAGTTCCGTTCACGCGACCTATGTTTCGTGTGCTTATATTTTTTCTTGGTCGCTTAGAAGCCCGTAATCTCTTTTTCTCAAGAGTTCAAAGTCCTTATGCGCTTTCGTCGATCGTCTAATTTCTCGATCGTCCTCTCGTCTCGATCGTCTTGATCTTGAGTTTCGCTCTTGGAAACAACGGGAGGTTCTCGAACGATTGCTTCGTTCACGGTCGTCGGTTGTTTCATTTTTTGCCAAGAAACATTCAACGCTCGACATGTTGAAGGTATATTCTTCCTTCTTTCCGTGACCTTCGTTTATCATTGCTCTTACTTTCTCGATTTCCTTACCTGTCCGTGTTTTCGCGCATCGATCCTGTCTTTCTTCTTCTGTTGCGTTGCGTCGTGTTATTTTCCATTTCCTTACCTTTCCTTATCTTTTTTTTTGTCACGCGTATATTCCGACTACTGTCTGTTATTTGATAGCCCGGAATAGCCTACCTGTTTCTCGGATTCTTTCTTCTGTTTTAGGTTATGCGTTTTCCTTGCCTTTCTTTTTCTTCTTTCCGTTTGTTTTTCTTATCCTTGTTCCATTAATTGAATTTCGTTTGACGTTCCGTTTATCCTCTCCCCCATCTCCCATCTCCTGCCCCTCCTTCGAAATGCGATTTTTATTTCTGAGTCTCTGTCGGAGTCGGTGTTTCGTTTCGCGATAGAGTGCGAAGATCGAGACGATATGACGACTCATATGTCCTTTTCTAGGGTATGGTAGCTCTGGTGACTGGAGGTGCCTCGGGTCTGGGTCGCGGTACCGTGGACCGGCTCGTCAAGCAAGGTGCCAGAGTGGTCATCGGTGACCTCCCGGCTTCCAAGGGCAAGTCCGTGGCGGACGAGTTGGGAGAGACCAATGTCCTCTTTGCTCCTATGGACGTACGTGTGACTCTTTTGTTGGTATTCTTCTCGCTCGGCCGTTGACCGAGTATCGAGAGCTCTTCGCCACGAGTCGTAACGATCCGTTGTTTCTTTCGTTTGCTTTAGGTAACTTCGGAATCCGACGTTCGAGCTGGTCTCGATCTTACGAAACAAAAATTTGGTAAGCTCGACATCCTCGTCAATGCTGCCGGCATTGCCATTGCCTACAAGACTTACAATAGCAACAAAAAGATGCCTCATGCTCTGGAAGACTTCGTCAAAGTTCTCAATGTCAATACCGGCGGTACCTTCAATGCCATTCGTCTCTCGGTCGGTCTGATGATCGAGAACGAGCCTAATAAAGATGGACAAAGGGGCGTGATCATTAATACCGCTAGTGTCGCGGCTTTCGATGGTCAGATAGGTCAGGCTGCTTATTCCGCGTCTAAAGGAGCGATCGTAGGTACTGTCGTCATCCGCTTCTTCGTCCGCTCCTTCTTCTTTTTCCGACTTTCCGTTTGAGCGTGACTCGCCTGTTTTATAGGAATGACGTTGCCAATCGCCCGTGATCTCTCCAAGGATGGCATTCGCGTGGTCACGATTGCTCCGGGACTTTTTGATACTCCCTTATTGCAAGCGTTACCGGAGAAGGTACGTGTCTTCCTTGCCAAGAGTATTCCATTTCCTCAAAGATTGGGAAATCCTGAGGAATATGCGATGCTGGTACAGCAAATCGTGGAAAACCCATTGCTCAACGGAGAGACCATCAGACTCGACGGTGCTTTGAGAATGCAAGCTTAAGAAGGCAGGACCTGATTGAATTGAATCGATAGTTAAAATTATCTTTTCGGTTATATATACTTATGTCTGTTTTTTTCCTTTTTCGTTTCTCCCTCTTTCTAAATCATCCTTTTACGGTTTCTGATCCTTGCTTTTATATTATATTGATATTGATGGATTTTATTTTTTAAGAGATCACTATTCCGTTATTCTCAAAGAATTCTCTGTGAATTCTTTCTTGCGCGTATGTCGTCTTGTATATCTTGGAAAGCTGTACATAGTAATACGCGAGCTGCATGCCCTGTGAGTTGTAATAAGATTTTTCTGATACAATGAAATCGCATTATCTTTTTTACATGTAGCATTCTTGCGATTATATGTATATATATGTAGAGAGAGAGAGAGAGAGAGAGAGAGAGAGAGATACATATTATATATACAACATTATTATGATATATATGTATGTAATGGTTTTACCTAGGTGATTCTTATTTGTATTTTATCGTAACTCTTCTTTCTTTCTTTTCCGTATCTTCGATCTAATTTTGTTTCTTTCGGAATCATCTCTCCGTCTTTCATTCCATTTCCGATAGAATCTAATTATTACGTCTCAAATTTCAAATTGACCCTTTTAATTGAAATCCCTTTTATTCTTATCAAGAGCAATTTTCGCGAGAAGCATTTCGACGTTCTATTTTTCCTTTTTCTATTTATGTTAACATGGAGGGAAGGATGAGAAGGGTTCGATAAAATAAGCTCCATCTTTTACATGCAACACCAGTGTAATTCCTTCGAAATGTACACCAACGAGTGCGTGCAGCTATCGCGTCACGTTCTTCGTGGTACACGTGGTATCGACGATTCTTTCCGTCACTGTACATTTCCTATATGGAAGATCCTTATCCCGCGGTCTCATCCGAAATTCCTACTTTCCGCATTCGTGCGCGATCGCTTTGACATTTATCGTCCCAGAGTGAGACCTTGAGAGCCAAGAGTCTCACTTTTTATCGATAGGTCAAACCTCGATGACCCCGTATAAAGCTTTGCCTAAAGTCGTACTGATGTAACGTTAGTGTTTCTCTATCTTGTGCGATTGATGTTGACTGATGTTGACTATCTCTCATCGGTTTGTCGGATCGCCTCTCCGACTCGAGCCGTTTGTCTTTCGATTGGTTCGTTCGGCAACGTTAATAGATCAACGTAGTAATTTGCATCGATTTCGTCCAAAACCAAAATTAATCTCTCTTTTCGATCACGGTCTGAGATTATAAGAGTGGCTACCAAGGTTTGTACTGCGGACTATTTGCGCGCGTGTGTGTATGTGCGTGCGTGCGTGTGTGTGTGTGTGTGTGTGTGTCTTGTGTGGCTCGATTCGAAATCATCCGGAATATTTTCGACAATCCAATGTGACGATTATCCTAACGATCGATTCTAATAGGGGTAAAAGGCTAAAGTGGTTCATGGTTTCTCGAAATTCGATACGAAGAGCGCATGAAAATTTACGTAAAGATTTCCATCCAGATCTTCCAGTGTCGTAAACGTGCGAAAATAATCCTTCGTAGGATTTTCGGACTCTTGAATATATATGTATGTATGTATGTATGCGTGTAACGAATATTCCGTGCGAAACGATCTCATTTTTCGAGAAAATGTCCGCTTGCTAATGTCCATCGGAGCATTGGAGCACGAGCGCGAACCCCGCGAATGCTCAATGAATGAATGAATCCCGCGTTACGCCTCTTCCTTTCATCGAGTTCAGACGAGTTAGATCTCTACGCTATATTCGCGTGATAATGATCTTTAAGCTTGCTAAGTTCGATTAAAAGTAACATCTACTTTCTCTTTGGCGCGAAGCGACAATCTGCTCGATGGTTTTTCGCCTGTTTGTGCGATCGCGCGTGATCATGTGGGCAAAACTCGCTCGTCGATCCCGCTTGTCAATCTATTAACGTCCATTGTATTCTACGACGATCCCGAACGCTCTTCTCGTGTCCTCGCGGCACTGCCGTATAAAGTTAGTCTTTTTTCTCTAGTGCTGCGGGTGATCGCCAAAAGTCCAGCAGATGTCGAAAATTGTCGGGGTGACCATCGGGCAGAATAATTTTGCCTTTGTGCGCCCCGGGGTCCAGTCAGCCCTAGGCGTTCGATTCCTTGAGCGTCTGTAATTTTTCCAACTGATCCGGTTGCAACTCGTCCGGAATACTGGCCCTTCCTCCTACTAGCATCTTTCCTCCCGACGGTATTTCCTCTTCTTCCGTAACTTCCGAAGCTTCCTCCGTTACTTCCACCACTGTTCCTCTTGACTGGGAATTTCCATTGGTGCTGGGACCGGAAGTGGTCGATTCCGCTTCGCTTCCGGAACTGCTGCTTATGGGAAACGGCGCCGAATCGGCCGGAAGTTCGTCGATCGTCGACTTCTCGTCGGCCTCTTCTTCCTCCTTCTCATCCAAAATCACGGTCGTCTCTTCCTCTTTGCACTCGCTCTCGTTCGCGTCCGAGGCCGCGCTCGAAGCTTCCGGATCGGCCTCGGGATCACCTTCGACGATCTCGGTCTCGGCGGATCTCGATTGCTCGTCTTCCGTAGTTTCTTCCACTCCGGGAAACGGATGTTCGACGTCTTCCATCGGTGTCGCAGCTGTGATAACTATCTGCGCTACGCCAAGACCAACGTCATCCTTTTGTTCGCTGAATGTTGAGCCTTCAACCTTCAACTTTGGATCTTTGGCTTTTTTTTCCATCTGCGAATCGAATGAGATTTTATATGTTTTATTTTTTATATCTTTGTTCATTCTGTAGCTCCAGCACGTACGAACCAGATATTACGCATTTACTGTACTTGTAAGAAAGAGAGAGAGGACAGAAACTCATCTCATTCTTCAGGAACGAAACTTGAATCATGCGTTCGAAAGCACGTTTCGTATTAAGAACAATATTCGCGTAACGTTCCCGATACTTTGTTTAAATATCTTTTCTTTGAAGATCCGAGTCTCTAAAATCTCTGGGATCGAATATCCAAATTTAATTATCTCTAATAAACGGATTATCTTGTCGGATTACGTGTCATAGAAACAACTGTCTATCTTGTGTGTTGATATTCCTGATCTTCCTTTATACTACGAATGTTCCAACGTGTCGCGTTGGATATCATGTCATCTGCTTAAAGTTAACGATTTTGCATAAATATATGGTTTCGTACGTTGGACCACAGAACAACGTCTGGATGATTGAGATAATCTCCGATGTTTGGACGTTTATCAACACATATGGACTGCACCTTTATCGATTTTACCGTTTTATCGGGGCAGGAGAGGGGGAGAGAAAGAAAGAAAAAATAGGCAGAGAAGAGAAAGTAAAAAGTGAAATAATTAGTTTAAATAATGGTATTAGTTTAAAAAATAGGCAGAGAAGAGAAAAGAAAAAGTGAAATAATTGCCAGCATCTTATCTCGCTAAAGAGAGAGAGAGAGAGAGAGAGAGAGAGAGAGAGAGAGAGAGATCCTCGCGAATTACGAATCCTCTACGAGTTTTGGTAATGGAATCTTGTTCGAAATTTGTTTCATGTGACGATCGAATTCTAACGATATTCGATTTTACGTATTAGCGTGTTCGCTTTACGCGTTTGATGTTTGCAACTTGACTATTTTTCCCGATAAAGATACGCTTAAGGGTAATTCTTTCCATCGTCTTTACGGCATTGGTCGTGCGCATCTTTACGATCGAGTGTAGTTTGCTCGATATGTGTTGAACGTCTGCAAGCCATTTACGATATCTATACCGATTTACCTTATCGTCTGATTCGTCCGATACCTCCACGACTGCGCAGCGGATCATGGTTGTGTTTCATGGATTAAAAGATGGATGAGTAACGAGTACCTCTGTACTACGAATACTGCTATAATGATTCATTATAGCGATATTATGACTACCTCTGAGACTTACCGAATATATCCGGCGCTTCTGACTTATCCTCGTCGAACTGTGAACCGTACTGATCCTTTTGGTTTTTCGACAGATTTATTACGAAAACTCCGTTTATTACTGGTTTTTCTTCTTGCGATTCTGCAATGTTCGAGATATAGATATAGATATGTCTGTTATGAATGACTATGATGGTCTGATGTGAATGCAGGCGATCGCAATTACCATCGATCTGACCGGAGTCATCGCCTAGTAAAAATTCCGGAACTTCTGGCGGAGTGTAGATTGGTGGCGCGGAACTCGGTGGTGTTATGTCGTCCTGAAGTAGCAACGATGTCGCGCGTCAGTTTTTCAGTTTGTCATTATGAGTCACGAATTATTCCTTATTTACTCTATCTCTTTACCTGATCCTGATAGATGCGTGTAATATTTTTTATCGGTATACAAATTCTTTACTTTGTATCGATGCTTTGAAAGCTAATCTCTTGTCGATTAAATGTCGACTTAAAAGTCGCGTCGTTCGTCCGATCGAATGGACGACGATTATTGTTCTCACCTGTGGTGTTAAGGGTGATCCGTCTGGTCCGCAAGGTTCCACGACGAGAGAAGGAAAGAGACCTCGCTGACCTCTCAGTTCACCCTCCCACCAGCCATCATCCACATCGTGAGGCTCTTTCTTCAGTACTTTAAGGACGTCTCCCTCCAAGAAACTGAGTTCTTCGTCGCACGTTGCGTCGTAATCGTAGAGTGCGATGCAATGTTGCTCTATCTCTGAGAGGATGAAAGAGAGAGAGAGAGAGAGAGAGAGAGAGAGAGAAAGAGAGAGAGAGAAAACATTTAGGGTACACAATCTATGATAAATGATTAATCGTATTAATCGTATGAAAACTTGATATACGGTGCGTCATATCGCCCTTTCGAATCGTCAAGAAATTCTGAAATCATCTCTTTCGAGATGTCGCAACCAAACTTGGTGATGAAAATGATGTCGTTACGCGGTCGCGAAGAAAATTGTCCGAAAGACGCGACAACCACGCGACAGAAACAAGAATGATTATTGTAAAGTTGTCCGTTTTCTCGATCTCGTAGGTGTGTCCGGATCTTTTTGTAACTAATCGAGATAATAATAACCGAGAGATGATAACTCGACGTACCCCCGATGTGATTTTGTACAACGGCTTCTGGTATGGCACTTTGCAACGTGGCGTCGGGATCGACGGCATCGTGATCGTCGATGGTGTAATCGACGGATGAGAAGGAGATCTGCTGAACCAGGCTCGGGCCTTGCGAGCTCAGTCCACCGGTATTGTTCTCCGGTTCTCTCTCCACATCGAGATAATTTTGCGGCACGAAACCCTCCTCCCCTCGATAATTCCTCGCTTTCAACCAGCCGTCACCATCGCCTTCCCCTACCACGTCCAATTGTTCGCTCTCCACGATAGAAAGCTCGTCTGGATTTTGCGCCTGGTAAAGGAAAATTTCTTCGATTCCTTCTTTTGTCTCCTCAGGATGAGCTAGATGACAGATGATAGTATCGCGAGGATCGCCAAATTCTTTGCGATATGCGATGATACGAATGAAAAATGGCATGAATGAAGAAAAACGAGGGTAATATTGGTAACGTCTGGTGTTGCGTCTATTTACCGTGTACGAGTAAAGAGCAGTGCATTTGTAAATGGGTTGGTTAGAAGGCATCTCCGGTGTTTCGCGCATCGTTTCCTGTTCATCCTTCTCTTCGTTCTCCCAATCGACCGCCGTGGGATCGTCCCAACCTGCTGTTAATTCCTCTATTCGTTGTTTCTCTTGCTCTAGCAATGCTAAAATTAATCAGAGGACAATAAAGAAATTTATTTCAAGTCTCGTGTTTATCGTTGCTGCAATTACCGAAGGATATCTCTCGTCCATTTGTCAATTGAATACACGTGCACTCGATCGATGATCGACGAATCGACGGATCGACTTAAACGCGGATAGATCATAAATAAAGTAAGGTAGGATTATCTTACTTAAATTAATAAGATGTAATTAATTGGCATATGATGATGAGGATGATGATGATGATGATAATGATGATGATGACACGAATTATTTGACTTTGCAACGACTTACGTACCATCGACTTCTGCACTATCGTGTCTCTGTCTCTCCTCGTTTTCCTCATCCTGCTGGGATACGTGCTTCCCAGACTGTTCGATGGTCGTCGACTCGCTCACACCGTCGCCATCGCTGTCGTAGAAAGAGTCCGATGACGGATGCTCCTACGGAGAAATTTGCGTATCTTCGTGTACGTTTCTTTTCTTATTCGAGATTAAACGTTCGAGGAATGTCGCGCATTGTACGTTCAATTTACACTTCAATTTAGCTTTTATTAATTTTTCATTGGTTGCGATTGACACGGAAATTCAATTGCATTTCCCTGCATAAAGAATACTTCTTTCGACATAAAAATTATAAAAAGAATGGAGAATTCTTTGGAGAGTTCGTGTGTCGTCAGTGTGGCGAAGCGCCGTTTGACAGCGCTTGTGACACTTACCGCTGCACCAGACGCATCCGTCCGAACGGAGAGGGAACTGGCTGAACGCGGCATATCCTGAACACTGAGCGTTTCAGCCTCCTGCAGAAACTCGTCTACGTTCACTGTAAAATTCAATGTAAAATAGCGTAATATAGCGAATACTCCTTTTCTTATTCCTATTTTTCTCGTAATAATGAGAAAGGCAAAAATATGAATCATTCTTTCATGGGGACGATGAGTCCTCGAATTAGAAATTGATGAAATTTCGATATTAGCGATATTTAACTATTTTCGAGTTGTGCTAAAAGTTTTGTGCTAAAAGTCATTTTCGCTCGAAGCTCCATTCTCTTGGAGCAGTTTCTTCTTTCTCATTGAAATAGAAATTTCGCCTTTACGTGAGATTCATTCATGAATCGTTCGTTATTGACAAACCTCCACCATGCCGAAGACACTCTATCCTCGCTTCCGCCTTTAGTTTTGCTGTCTAGACAGAATAGCAAGAAATGATCGAAATGACAAACGTGTCATGTCTATATATATATATATATATATATATATATATATATATCTACGATGAATAACGACAAATCGAGGAAAAGGCAAGGGCAGGCGGTCCACTCGTCTCGCTCAACACAAGTCTAATTGCGACAACGATTATCGCAATTGACTAATGCGCGCATAATGCGTACAACCATGATTGTATTTTTCGAAATATCTCGAGACATGTACCACTGCTCTTGTTTTCGATAAATTATAGAAGCGTTTCCGTGCGCTTACCTCTGCTCGTCGAATGGCATGCTTCAAGTCATCGATCTTGGTATCCAAGTCTGGACCATTAGGATCATTTGGATCAGTCTAGAAACATTATCATCATCATCAAAGTCTTGTAATCTGTTGATCGATACAGAATCGATACAGAAACGATACGAATAGTGTAACGCGACAAGATTTCTATGATGTAGTCTATCCCTTTCTCTCTCTCCCTCTCTTTCTCTTTCTCTCTGGTGATAATGATGCAACGATGTAGAATTACGACAAAGTCTCGAGGAGTTCCGAGCATCGCGTCTCGGAATCGTTGATCGAAACGATGACGAAATCGTGATATCGATACCGACGATATCGGTCGGACTAGATCTTGACTAGATTTGCACCGAAGATTGAAATGCGCTCGAACGCGCTAGGAATGCGCGAACCTTTTGACCAGCTTCCTTGAGTTGTTGCAACACCTGCAGTTTCCGTTTGTTCTCGCGGGCCCCGCTGATCTCACGGGCGATTCTCGTCGACCAGCGACGCGCTTCCTTGCCCAACGTCGTCGCCGCTGCATGATCGGCGGTTACTCTGAATTTTAGGACGTCGTTTAGGAATTTCGTTGGATGGACAGGTATGTAGTAGATAGGCGCGCGCACGCGCGCGTAAAATATACGAACCTATCTACCGGGTCGTTATCGCAGGCCTCGAATTTGTATTGAATGTGTTGTTTCAATACGGGATAATGTATGCAGCAACATTGAATGTTGTATTCTCTGGTAAGCTGCAAATTAAATCATAATTACTTGCGACGGATTGCGACCTTTCTCGTAAATCTCTCTCGCATATCTCTTCAATGTCTCACGATTACGATCGTGAATCGGAGATTTTTCGATGCACCGATCCGCGCACGTACCTGCTGAGCCTGATCGCGAATCTTGCCGAAGCTATTTTGCGTGGCTAGACAAGTGAGCAGTTCCGTGCGTCCCATCAGCGTCAAGTATTCCGCTACCTTCTCATAAACTCCGTGTTCTAAAAGCTGAACAAGGATAAAAATAGTCAGCAAAAAGATTAATCTTTTCGGAATGTTTCTTTCCGAATGTCGTAATATTCTATGTATTATCTATATTCGTGGTGCTACGGATTAACGATAATACGGAGAGCGTCACGTGCGAGAATCATCGCGTCGTTAGTTGCTTCGCTTTCTCGTATATTTGGATTAACCGACAGAGATAGGATTCGCATCGCGCATTGCATCGCGCGGAAGTACAGCGAGTCGATGGCATTCATCGATTCGGAGATTCGTTCATAAGCGACATTTCGTTTGCGCGATCGCGATACGATGCTGTGATTCCTTCGACTCGCGCTTTTCTCTCTCTCTCTCTCTCTCTCTCTCTCTCTCTCTCTCTCTCTCTCTCTCCCCCCCTTATCAAATCTTTCTTTCATCTTTCCACTTTCCTCACCTGCATGATGCTTTGTAAATCGACTGCAAAGTATCGATTCTGATGGGCATTAGCGGCGACGAGGCTCAACAGATAATCATTGCGTGCCCCGGTTGATTTCTCCTCCAAGGCGTCTCTCTTCGAGCTTACCTAACAATCGCAAATTGCAAATCGAATCAATCTTGGCTCGATCATTATCGCTCGATCGTGAACGAATGATATGTCCAGCTATACGTATCGTATATCCCGGTGTTTCTAATATCGTATAGAGACGGACAAGTTAAGCGAATATCGTCGCAAATCGAAACATCGTATACCTTGGCGCTATTTTTCTGCAACGACGTTATCGACTGGAAGAAGGAACCTTTCTTCTTCTTTAATCTGAAAGCATCGATCGAGACATGAGTTATCGCGCTGACGATTATACACAGCCGACAGCTTGTACGGCTAGCCAAATGACGATGTCGGCACCTTTGGTATCGGGGAAACATGCTTCGACGATCGACAGAGGAAAAAAGTCAAAGGGGAGAGAAAAGAAATAACGCGACATGTATTACGCATAAAAATAGCGTAAAAATAGCGTAAAAATAATAACGTTAAACTATAATTTTCTTATATATATATATATATATATATATATATATATATATATATATATAAGAAAAAAAAGCACGCTTCGTGCTTGTACACTGATTTCTCTCAACGAGAAAAATATCGATCAAGAGGAATGTGAGGCTCAGCCGAGTCAGCCGAGTCAGCCAAAGGTACCGCAGGCATTGATAAAATCGGAACAAATGTGGATAAGAAAAATATCAATGTATGTACTTTTCTTCGATATCCTTTGCCTTGTCGCGCACGTCGTGCGCGCTGTGCTCCTCGTCAAAGTATAATTTCTTCGTCTTGTCGACATCTTGTACGCAAGTTTGCAGTTCCTTTTGCATTACGAGTAATTGGTCGATTGCCTTGAAAAAAGAAAAAAAAGAGAAAGGGAGAGATAATAAAGTTTATGTGAAATTAACGCGCGCATCTAATCCGATACAAAGCTCTGTCGATGTCGACACCTTCTTGGAGATTTGTAGTTTGTGCATCTTGAGGCTCTTGGCATCGTCGGCGATCTGCTGCTGGAAGACCTCGACGGCAGCGAGACGCGCGCGCGCTAGTTTCTCGTTTTCCTCCAGCACCGTTCGCCATACGTTCCACATGTTCCTACGATCATTAGACCTGCCGTTTACCTACGACCCCTTCTTGGGCAAACTTTTACGGTCGATAAGCCGAGATAGACGAGAATCAAAACCGGTACGATACGCCGCTATAAATCCGAGAAGAAACTTTATCTCCGCGCGCAAAAAACAGAGAGAGAAAGAGAGAGAAAACAAGAAGAAGAAGAAGGAGAAAGAAAGAGGAAGAAAAGGACGAAAGAAAAGAGATAAATTGATTTCATATTAGGCGCAAACTAAGAACGAAACAAGCGCAGAAAACGATCAGCATTCCAATAGCTAGCTGATAATGACACGTTGTCGCGAATACAATACGGATGAATCGAGAAAAAGAAATATTATTCGGTGCGATCTCTTTACCATTTCTCTTCCGCACCGTCGACTTTCAGGTCCGGTATATTTGGTATCTTCTTGTTCAAATATGCGGACGATATTTTGAGCAGCGCCTACGGTGTATCCGATCAACACGTATTATTATTACACGTATTATACGTACTCGCCACGCGTAATACATATTCCTCGTAATCCTTGCTTGTTACTTACCTCTGAATAGGACTTTTCAATGGCAGACTTTTTTATGGTAAAATTGCTGAAAATAAAGCACACGAATTGCTTTGCTGGTCACATGGAAGATTCAAACTATTTGAACTTTTTAAAATTATTTTGAATTCGAACGCTTGCATCGATGATCGAGTTACTCTACTTTTTTACGGTATGGATGCGTAGGATAAAATGCGTAGGCGCGCGGTGTCGTGCCAAGATCGTGCGATATCTCGCGATATCTCGCGGTATCTCGCGGTATCTCGCGCCGTCCGATCGTTTTCACGTAAGACTCACCGTATATCCTCCAAAAGATCGCATTCGTGCTGGTTTTTCGCCTGCAATTTCGCTGCCTGCTCCGCGTGTACGTTTTTTAGAGACTTTGCGTAGTTTACCTTACAAATAAACGGGAAAAGAATCAATTTAACGGATATCGAGTCATTGTTATCATACGTGTCGAACTATTACAATATTTACGATATAGACATCATTTGTCTAACTCGATATGTTATTTTGTTCGAAACTATCTTTAAACTTTGAATTTTACTGACTAGTTTCATCTTCATACGTACAGTCTTGCCTAATGAACAACTATCGAATCAAGTATTTATCAAGTAATTAAATAACATTCCATTATATATATATATATATATATATATATATGTACATATGTAATAATTATTTTACAATTATATACAAAACGAGATAACGTTATCAAAAATTTCAGATATCAAATATATTAATTAGTTCAATGGTTATCTCGGTTGTCTCTTTCTTCTACGTAAATGCATGAATAAATATACGTATGTACATGTGTATAAATTATAAATATTGTAATAATATTTATAAAGCGTTCGCGTTATGTAATTTATTCATTTAGCCATGATACGTCCTCGAAGCGCATGTTACGAAATTTCATGCTCCATCGGATCGATAGAGACATTTCTGCGAGATCATTTCGTCACTGTCGCTTTTGGAATCGCTCTATTCTGTGGAATCCAGTTTATCCTGTTTCCGTTCAAACGCAAAACAAAAACAGATTGCTCGCGATATGAGGGCATTAACGGCGAATGCTCATTGGAGCCTACGTGTGTCCTGTCATCTCTTTTGACTAGGATTTTCTCTCTGTGTGCGTGTATGCATGCGTGCGTGCGTGCGTAGTGCGCGCGTATGTTCATGCGTGTGTATGTGGTGTAGCGTGTGCAGTGTGTCCGATTGTCCGTTCGTTTCCCTCTTTCATTAAACATCCCTTTTCAAAGTTTCTTCGTTCGGATATCAATATTCTCGCGTGAACGCGAGATATTAAATTCCACGATTTACGGATTTGCGGAAAGCGCCGCCCACCCGTTTCTCATTCTATGAAGCGAGTTTTCGATCGACGATGACGTGTATACGTGTAACGTGCGTATGTGAGACTTTCTCTTACTTTTCTCGGCGGTGGTTGCATGTTGAGACGAGTTCTTTCCGCAGCACAGCTACGGGGAGGGGGATAAAGGAGGAGGAGGAAGGGCGGTTTTACTCTCGCTTGTCCTCGCTCGCTCACTCGCGCGACTCACCCTTTATGCGCGCACACCCCACGCACGCACGAACGCACGCACTCTCGTTGTGCACTACTCGCGCGTCCGTACGCTACTGATCTCCTGCCCTCCTGAAACGACTGCCGAGGGTAGTTTCGCCGCTTATTGATCAACCCCTTCTTTGATAGCGCCTGCGCCGCCCCCGGGTCGACTTCCTTTCCGACGACCTACTAAGCCTCGGAAAAAATGAGGAAATGGGAAACGTAGGTGGGGTGGGTTTGAGTGCAAGTCCTCTCATGGTGACTCTCATCGTCGTGATTAACGATTTAGGAAATCTCCTAGTCGAATAGAGTCAAATAAATGCGACATTTTCCAAGATAAATCGGACACTTTCCCTTCATGTAGTCGGATATAAGAAGAAACGCAGCAAATTGACCTTTGGCAATTGGCAATTGGCCCATTCCTCGCCAATTGGTTGCTTATTGCTTTCTCTTCCTTCCTATTTCTTTTCGAACGGGTAACGGTTTCTTGAGAAATAAAAGCCTGCGTTTATTGAGAAATCGTATCCAACTTTATTTGGTAATAATAACGTGGTAATAACATAATAATATCCGGTATAAAACGACAAAGCGGTGGTAGACGATACATCGATCGCAAACCTGGCGCATACGATTACATAATCGCAAAGGGATAAGTCTAGCCACTATTATGTACAAAATTACAAAAGAACCCAATGAGCAGAGCAGAACGAGGTAAGGAGAGAAAAGTCGATCCTTTCTTAAATCAAGCTCATAACTTGGTGGTTAACTCGGCGGTTAACGCGTCGTGTGGAATATAGGGCTACTTTCATCGGTGAAACACCGGTGAAACGAATGCTCAGCCATTAAACGAGCGATGAGATTTCGTTTGATCCCTTTTTTCTCCCTTTTTTCTCTTTTCATTTCTCAAACCGGATTCTCAAGTCGGGATATATTATCCGCTGACACGAAGGAACTATTCAAAATAAACGCTGTCATCGTTGTCATCGATTGTTTCTACTCTTGAGTCTTTTCTTCTCGTGATCGTGATCACGATTCTCAAATGAGCTTTCGAAACAAGGCTCGGAGGATCATCTCGGCAAGAAAAGATTCAAAGGAAGTTAGCGGCAAAGATCAGAAGAGAGAGAAGCAGGAGCGGGAGCGGGAGAGAGGGAGAGAGGGAGAGGGGAAGGGGGCGGGAGAGGGAGAGCCGCCTTCGATACGTTTAATAGCGATTTTTGCGATATTGTTCAACGGATATATCCTCGGTATCCCTCTGATGTACGAATTCAACGGAGACTCCTTCTTCGTTGAATTCTTTTCTTCAGCTTCTTGAGATTCAACAAAGAGATATCGACGCTCTCGGAATCCAATGAAAAATCTTTGGAGAATGCGAATGTTCGCAAACGTATTCGTTTGAAGAGATCCTTCTTCATCAATATCTCTCTCGTAGAGAGAGCCTTTGGAAATTCTTCTTCGGAAGATCTCGATCTTGCGATGCGACATTATTATATTATTCACGGTAATTCGTCGGGTGGCAGCGGGCCTAAATCTTGATCCAAACCGGAACCCATCGGCCCGTCCATATCGGCATCCGAACCCATGGGCAGTCCAATTACTTCCGGTTGGGGAATCGCTCCTTCGGCAACCTGAAGAAGCATAGGGTTTCCAGCCGCGTCGAGAACGGGATCGGCCGTGGCTTCGGCAAGGTTCGTCACGGATTTGGATTTCACGCATTGGAAGTCAACGTGACGGCTCTTTGCCTCTTCCTTCTCCCAAGACATATGAATGAAGGGTCGCTGAACGTAATTGTAAATTACTTCGGCGCGACCACCGGCACGTTTTTTCACCTTCTCCTTGTAGGTTGGATAGCCCTCGATACCTAAGCGGATTTTTTTGAGACCACGCTCTTTCATCACTTGCTTGGCCACGTCTCGGTTCTCGATGTACTTGAAGAAACGATACATTGCTGTGCTGTTGATAGCTAAGGAGAAAATAAAAGGAGAGTTCACGTGACGCTGATATCTCCCCGATGTAAATTGGTATAATTGAGGCTTCTAAAGAAAAGATTTCCATCTTTCGAAAAGAGAGATGTTCGAGATTTCAAGCCGGATAGGATCAATGGCAACCGGATTGCCGAATTTTCGAATATCATATTATCTTGAGATAATGTGTAACGTATCTTAAGCCATGCTTGGGGAAAAGGACTGTCTTTTCGTTTATGCATCTTTATATGCATCATTTTATCGCGCTTTTATCTCGAGATGTGCAGAGCGAATATTTCAGAGCTGCTGGATAGACAGGTCTATGAATAAACTCCAGAGCGTTTCCTGAGTGCGCATTAAAAATATAAGGGATACGGGATGATATCGCGTATTAATATCGCGGGTTGGCTTGAACATTCGATTATCGAAGAAAACAGGTGGAACTAATGGAGACTGTGCATTTTCAAAGGCCAAGCTAATTGATTTTTCATCGGACGTGATAATGATGACGATAACGCGCGAGGTTCGCACGCATCGTATTCACACAAAAAAAAAAAGAAAAAAGAGAAAAGAGAAAAGAGAAAAGAAAAAAAAGAAAGAAAAAAATCCTCGTGCCTTCTTGGAGGCCCTCAAGGTCGCTCGTGCTTATAAAGAACTATGAAAAGGTTTTCATCGAAGAAATCGGTATATCTATAAAAGGAAGATTTCTCCCACGCGGAGAATCGACGGGAAGATTGTTGACGGATCTAGAATGAGGCACAACGACGTATATAACAAACGAAACAACAACAACGACGACGACGACGACGACGACGACGACGACGACGACGACGACGACGACAACAACAACAACACTCGCACAGTTGAATAGTTGTCGAATGTCGAATAGTTTTCAACTTTTCAGTTTTAGTTGTACGATTCGCTAAATTGTGTGATTACGTGATACAAATTTATAATTGTGCTTGCCAATATGCAAAGTCTTCTGGCAGTGACGCGACTTTAATGTGACTTTAATCTCGGCTCTTTGCTGAAGATCATTTATTAACAAGCTAAGCCTCTTGGCTTGTTCCAACGATCGTTTACAGTTGCGAGTTACTCTCTACTTACTTTGAGAATACTCCTCACCCATCTGGGGCGGATATTCCTCGTCCCAATCAACGACGTCGTCCTCGAGTAGAACGACGATGTGGCACTCGCGATCGCCGCGCCTTGCACTGTTCACCATCAGAGGCAAGATGAGATCCTCCAGAAACACTTCGAATTGGCAACGTGCACCTTCATTCGACAACTCGTGCAAAAGTCCCCCTACAACGTATATCGTATATATACATGTTATTTCATATTTTTATCTATCCGATGTTATTATCTTGGTGTTATTAGGTAATCAGATCGAAAGTAACAGTGAGATAGGCGAGAGATGAGAAGAGGAAAAGAAAGGAGGAAATGAAAAAAGGAAAAGAAAGATGGAATACGAATAGAGTCGATGTGCGCGTGTGCGCGTGTGCGTGAAAGGGATCAATAAAGGGATCAATAGGAATACGAGTTGTTACTCTTGAGATATAAGACTTACTGAGATTCTGGCACTTGACCGTGCTGGCATCGAAAGGCACAAGCAGATAATCGCATGCCTCTCGCAACTCTTGTACGCTTACGGTCGGGGGACAACGGATTATTCCGCCTTTGTAATATTCCAGAATGGCGCGAAACACCATGGCGGAAATACCGTCAGCGACTTCGTATTCGCCGCGTTCATTGGGCTGAGCGTATTCTACTCCCGAGCTGAACATGCGGCCCAACATGGTGTTCGGATGGGCCGTGAACAAAGCCGGATCGACGATGAATCTGCAACGATCGGCAACTAAGACCCAGATTCATAAATTCATATGGACATATACTCGTAGATGTAACAGATGTAACAGATGCGAGAGACCCGGTCCAATGAATTGACCAATGTCGTTATTTATCGTCGTCACCTGGTATTGTCGACGATAAGGGTGATCCTCTCATCACTGGCTGGCTGATTGCTGTTGCCCGTGGTAGAGCCCGTCATCGTTCCTCCCGACGTCGCGTTATCCCTGCTATTGTTCTGGTACTGATGCTGATTCTGCTGTTTTGCTACACCAACGTTCGAGCGAATCCTGGAGAGGACAATGAAAGATTGCCATTCTCGATTGAAGAGAATCATGTTTGTACGATGTATGATAGGTCTGTGTCGAAACGCATAGAAAAATCGAGCATTCACTCGATTGATGCACAAATGTGAAGAGCTAACGAGATTTGCTACGAGGGACCTACCTTACAAATTACGAAGTGACCCGGTGACTCGACTTCGAGATATCGCAAATATGTATTGCGAACATACGACAATTTCCCGCGATAAAAACAAAAACACAGGAAACTTATAGGAACGAATACGTCGACCTATTGTCTATTAGTCTGGTAGGTTCTTTTTTCTTTCTCTCTCTTTTCGCTTCGCTTCTCTTTCCTTTCGCGAAATTAGATGCGATTGCGTCTAACAAAATTCGATTCCGCGAAAAAACTGTTTGTACTGGAATGTCTCGGAATGTTGCCCAAGGATAACGGGAAACAAGGCGCAAGGGGAAGAGACGTTCCTCGATTTTGTTGCTTTTGTTGCTCCGTAACGCGCGCTTACCTGTTCTGATGATTCGTGTGGCTTGTACCGCTCTGCGAATTTCTGCCGGAATTGAAAGAATGACAGTGCCGATCGTCGCTGCCGTCCCTCTGTACCAGACAAGATTTCGGCTTCGACGAGCCACCACAACTATGCATGCACAGAACAACCACGTAATCTTACGTACTTTTTACTAATTGCCTACTACGCAAGCAGTTGTGACATCTCTCTACTCTATGCTATCCCATGTAAATTCCTTGCTTCCAAACACTCGCGCCATACATGTGTGCGCGTACATACGCGTACATACGCGCACCCATTCCCCGTGAAACGTGGTGCAATTTTATCGGAATCGCGAACACACGGTCTAAATTTAACGCATGGTTACAAATTATACGCGTTAATTATATGTCATCGTTTGTGAATTATCGGATATCTTGGTACGGCGCGGTCCAAATTTGCCAAAAGATGGGCAGTATCGATGGCTACCTCGATATCTTGGCGGCAAATGCTTTTAGCAGCGAAGGAGAATATTTATTCCTCATTTAATCCTTATCCAGAGATTTATTCGCGTTCTCTGATAATCATCGCCAATCATCCTCGTCGAACATCGGATCGTTTAATGCTAGCTTTAACGCTTGTCCCGATAATGTAACGATAATGAATTGTCCAAATTGTACGAATGGATCGAGAGACGAATGACGAGTGACGATGATCGATCGCTCGAATATCGCAGATGGAATGGAAAAAGAAAAGAGGGGTGAAAAGGAAGAGGGTATTAGCAGATCTTATTTGAAAATTGTATGAATAATTCTCATGCACGTAATGGAGATTCATAAAGACAAACCTCTAATCGCATGCTAAAAGATTCAGGGATTATTATAAGCCTAATCTGTGCTTCTATGTAAATGTACAACAGCACCATTTGAATCGTCTACAAGCGTCGATTTCTCTTATGTTGATAGTAATGTTCTTTCTTTCGTGATGGAAGATACTCGACAAGAGTATGTTGACAATGGCATCGTATAATCTATAGGTTACACCACAATTGTTTGTCGTGTCATTGAATCCAGATAAAGAAGTAAAAATGTTTCGTTTCTCCGATTCCTGGATTACCTCAACCTATTCTTGTACAAGCGATGCCTTCCCCTTCCGTCGCTCTCCTTGTAATCAGTCTCGGTATCGCTGCTACTATCTTGTACATAATTAATGCGCTCCGATGGATTTGACATGTCAAACCACCTGCAAAAATCATACATATGTACACACTCTCTCCCTTTCTCTCATACGTGTGTGTGTGTGTGTGTGTGTGTGTGTGTGTGTGTGTGTGTGTGTGAACCTCTGCAATTCGCTACTTGAATTTGTCAAACTTATCTCTATTATCATAGTTATTTCCATTGCTGATTATCGTAAAGCGCAAGCGATACATTACAGCGACCATTTAATCGTTCAAAATCGTTCACGCGACGAAAATGCATTTTGTCCCGCGTTATGCGGCGACAAAAGCGATCTCGATTACCTCATAATTTTCTTACAACTTCTTCTTCATTAATTTTCTTCTATCCGTAAGAATAAATAATATAATAGCAAAAGTTTTACGTAAGATGAGCGAAAATGTAGGTATTTCGCGTATTCGTGCGGAAAATGGAAAAGCGCTGCTAAGAGTGATGCTACCGTAAACCGTAATGTATCCGAAATCCGTAAATTCCGTCCGAAACTCGACGAGTTTCGATGTTTTCGACCACAAACTCTGGTTTGTCCGTCGAGGTTAGCCTCGCCATTCTCGCTCAGAATTCAATAATTCAATATCAGTCGACATAAACGCGATATTAATAAACGATAGGAGTGCTTACGAGCTCGACGAAATCGACAGAAACCAGCCGATTCGCTTCAGAAGCCTCCTCGTGGACTCGCAGATCTCCAGATCGTACGAATCAGCAAAAATGCATATCGATCCGACCACGAGCGAAATTGTCAAAAACCTCGGGTCAAGACAACTCGGACGAAACGTGTCCAACTACTACCGACGTTTTCTAGTATTCCATCAAGGCGCAGTTCCGTTGAAGTGCGCATACGCAAAGTAGGAAGGATCGTAGTCGAAGGAACGATGTACTCGATTCCCTTTTATTTCTTCTCCTTATTCTCCGTCGGACAGTCAGATACATCAAATCTTATTACGTCGAAAGAAAAAAGAAGGAAAAGGAAAGAAAAATTGATTTGAGGCTATCAGTCGAGTCATATTATCATATTTAAAAGTAAAAGTATTCCCTGAACAATAACATGATATGAGCGATCCGTTACTGGTCGAGCGGTGTACATAAGCATGTGTCGTGCACATGATGCATGATATTAAAAACTAAGAAGCGAAACGAGAAGAAGCGAAACTCGGTGAAAGATGACAAGTTTCTTCTTTACACGCGCGCGCGCGCGTTATGACAACGCTATGTAACTCTATGTAACTATGTAATTATAATGCATGAGAGCTTCGGAATCGGAATATGAACTGCGGTTCATATGGAAGAGCGTGGATTGCGCGATCGCGTGCGTCATCTGCCGAAGGATCTGTCGAAACAAGATTGCGGTTCGAGCGCGAAATCTCACGGAGAGATGACGTTACGGTTTCCTGTCAAGAGTGGAAAACCTTGCGTAATGTTCGCTCGCCTTGGCCAGTTTTTGTTATTTTGTTGACCGAGCGTCGATGCGTCTGTGTGGTATGGCGAGTACGCTCTTGATTCGCGAGTGAATCACGGAATCACAGCTACGAAATGTCGAATGCGTAAAGACAGAAGATATTGTTCTTGTTAAGCAAGTCTTGTATGCGAGATTAGATATCTTCTGTTTCTTTCCCTTTTTCCGTCTTCCCGACAGAATGATGCTCTCCAACGCATCGAGCGTGATCGTGTGTGCTTTCAGTTTCGCGTATACTTGCTACATCCTGTGTAGCTTGACATATTTTTTATCGAATCATGGAAATGCAAAGCTTCGTGTAGCATCAGCAGGTATATACCATTCAAAGTCTACGTGTTACGTTGTTCGCGGATCATTGTACGTGTGATCCGTGAATGTCTTCCGAATGCGTACGATCTAGATAAATCCAAGAATGAAATTGACAAGTTTGCGACAATTGATACAATTATTCCATTGATACAATTGTATCCATTGTGCGAGAAGAACGCGTACGAGAGAACGCGTAACACACGGACATTTTCTCCCTATGAAGAATATGCCTATAAATTTTTCATCTTTGTTTCCAGATGACGCGACAGGAGGATCGTCGATCCTGTGGTCCCTCCTAATAGATATGTCATATCTGGCAATCTTTGTCTCTCAACATTCTATCATGACCAACGATTTCATTAGACGTATCCTATACAGACTACGCATCGAGCACCTCGACAGAAGTATTTACAATGCTTGTAGTTCCGCGAGTCTTCATTTATTGATCAACAAATGGCAGTGGATCTCAAACGCGATACTCTGGAGAATCGAGACTCGCAACGATATAATCTGGATATTATTTTCTGCCCTTCATGTATTCGCTTGGAGTATTATTTATAGCGGATGCGTCATGATGGATATTTCGGAACTCTCCGGAGTCAAACAAGTATGGTACACGACGTATGGAAGGAACAGTTCCTTTGTCGCAAAGTCCAAAGATCTGCGCAGATACATGAGGCATATGAGGCATCCCAGTTTTACCGGATTTCTTATCATTTTATGGATTCATCCTTTCATGACGTAAGATAACGCGAATCGACGAAACGAATGAATTAAACGACGCGACATTGCGCGAGCGAAGAAACAAATTAATGACAAATGCATTCTTCGTTCCAGTATCGATCGATTATTAATGGCCACTATATTGACGGTGTATATGGCGCTGATGTGGACTATAGATTCCAAGGATTACAATTATCATATGAGTTTTTTCAAGCAGAAACAAATAGAATTGTCCTGATGTTATTCGTAATTTTTCTCGATCTCCTTTCTATTTTATTTTCTATTTTATTTTATATTCTTCTACTTTACATTGTAGCGTTTCTGCTCACTTTGTCGTTGTTGATTTTATTTTATTTATGCAAGAGACAAACAGTAAAGGAGCAGTATTAGCAGGAGCAGTATTATCTTAGCATTATATGAGCATTATGTTATGGCAAAAAAAAAAGTCGTGATTTATGTTCTAGTCCGTATGTGTACGTCGGCGTAAAAAAACTTGTAGATTAACGTTACGTTACGTTATTATTAGATTAGCGTGCATCACTTTTGTCCATCCATCTCATCTTGTTGTCCGTCGGGAGAATAAAGGAATGCCACTAATGTTTTCTATGTATCCTACTTATGCATCAATTTTCGAGTTTCGATACGCGTATGCATCTCTTCAAAGAGGGAATAGGGAGAAATACGCGCGCGCGCGCGCGCGCGCGTACACACACGTGTGTGTTTAGATAGATTCCTATCTAGTTTCACAATCCTATCGAGTTTCACAAATCTCTAATTAGACAATCATATTTACGCGAGATTCATAAGAGACAAGTTAAGACAAAAGAGCTGAAGAAACTTAAACTTTAACAATTATTACGAATACATGGAATCTGCTGCGTGAAAAGAAGATACGCGAAATGATAATCGCAGATTGCAAGACGGCTCAATGGACGACGACTGGAATATCCTGATAACACGGTGATCGAATAATTTGTACACTCGATATCTCTTACAACGCTAATTGTTCATTACGGAATACAATACGGATCTTCGATCTGTTCTTACTTTCGAGAAACTTTCGGGGATCGTTTCCTCTATTTATAGACGAAACTATTCGCGGAAACTCTCGAATCTTTTTATAGCCTCCCCGAAGGAACGAACGCACGGTGAAATCAGGGTTCCGAAAGGATTTCGTGATCAAGTATCGCTGTTTGAAAATTTTACTTTGAATACTTTGATAATTCTCAAGGAATAATTCGCAGGAAACTAGAACTAAGACGTTACATTGATTTGGGCTGCACGAGAAAGAAGCGATGTGGTAGGCGTGTTCTCGCATCTATCACGGTCACCGAATCACGGCTTGATAAGATTGCTCGAAATACAGGCCATTATCATACGCATGGAAGAGATATTTATATACTTTATCACGAGGAATGTACGAAATTACAAAGATGTTGCCTATTTAGCTCTTAACTGTCCATGAGTCGATCAAACTGGATATTTTCTATATATTCGTTTCAAGCAATTTGTTTACGTCGATACGCGAATAACGTTAACGTTAATGTCTATATCGATATTTATTCATAATACGAAATTTAAATCAGTTTATATATACATATATACACTTGTTAAATCTCTATTAAAAACTTATCTCATTGAGACAGATCCCATACGAATACACACATACACACACACAGAGAGAGAGGCATGGACTATAAACTATATCCGTTTTAATTCCATAGTGATGAGAAACGATGCATCTTGACGGTCGTTTTCGGAATTCTGACGACATCTTTACCTGACAGTATTAGAAACTTCAATCCTAATCTAATGCTGCCCGGTAAGATGTGAACAGATATTCCGTTCACCAGAGCGCAGCCATTTTGCAATGTATAATTGAATAGATTCCATTGTCCGCATAGATGATCTTCATCTTATCATCGACTTGCGATCTCTCGTATTTCCGATTGGTTTGATCGTGCAGCAACGAATAGATTTCGGTAATCGGAAGAAAAGGAACTGACGATCCATTCTTTTCTTTCCTTCTTCTTGTTGCTTGTTTCTTGCGGCATTGGTATTCCCTTCTCTTTCGGACCGTGTCCTATGAACGTACCTATGAACGTACAAATGAATCGAGATTACATAAAATACGTCGTCAAAGATCGGCATATCAAGAAAAGTCATTTTTCTCTACTTTTTTCTCTTTCTTTCCCTTTTATTTATTCTTATTTTTATTTTTTTACCTTTTTTTATTGCACTTTATGCGCGGATAACCTTGTTCCTTCTCTCGATCATTCGCGTTCAGCCACATTTAAATATTAAAATGAAGATTCGAACGAGAGATAGACGATACCTACATTTATACAGATGTCATCATAGCGATTTTGTGAAAGCGAGTTCCGGACTGACGGTCGTACGAGTAGTTTCTTTTAAACGTTTAGAAACGTTTAAGATTGGTCAATCAAATAGTTCAGAGTTCAGATTCACTCAGATCTTTTTGTACGTTAAATATATATATATATATATATATATATATATATATATATATATATTTTGTTAGAAAATAATTGTTTCCTCTTCTTTTACTTGTTTTATTAATCTGAATTTTGTAACAAATAAGGCTGTAGAGAGAGAGAGAGAGAGAGTCGCTCGATAGATATCATTACCACAGCTGCTGGTACCATATGATTAATCGTCGTATCAGCATTTCTTTATGCTAGCAGACTGATATCCATAACGCGCATAATATGCCACTCGAAGATGGCTGCTACGACCTAGTAAATTTATTCGCGAATAATCTTTGTCCATGCGGATCGCTTCAGAATTCAATTGTTCGTTGGATGAAAACGATTGCCGACGCGATATTTATACATTCTACTCGTCGTATTTCTGTTTCGTAATTACGATTATGCGCGTGTCGTAAAAAAAAATCTAACAACGATTGCGATTGTGCAAATGTACAAAACTGAGAGATACATTATCGTAGTGAATCGATAGCATAGAATTCTTTTTATATCCAACGAGCTATCGAAAAAACACTTGTTCAAGCCGAAATCAATCTGTATCAATACGTGGAATCGATATAGCGATAATCTTGACATCGACATCGTCCAAGAGAGCTAAGGGAGCTGCAAGTTGGAACAAACTGATTGGAACTGATAAAATATGCCGAAAAGTTATTTTTTAATGATTTACGCCGTTCTAACGGATAAAAATGTATTATCGTATACGCACCGCACGTTGACGAGAAACAAGATATCGAATGATGCAAGGCGCATTTGCGATACACGCGATTCCCCCTGCCGCCGCCCCCCCCCTCTCTCTCTCTCTCTCTCTCTCTCTCTCTCTCTCTCTCTCGTTGGGACAGTGAAAATATTTCCGAATATCGAATTAGAACATACGTACTGGGGTGTGTCTCTCTCCGTCCATTGCTTCTCGGAGTACAATTCGGTGCACTTGATTTACTTATCTCAGTAAATCCGAATCTTTCTCTCGGTGCGACATCTTAGGCCGCGAGATCTTTTTGACTAGGAATTAGTAGTTTCGCATTATTCGGTGCGTACAGAGTACAGGGCAGGGCCAATGCCTGAAAACTCAAATGGATTCCTGAAATGCTCTCTTCGGCGCTAATGCACCAATGACTTTCGTCATCGGTTCTACTTGAAACTGGAAATGCCAGAATCGGGATAGCGGAACACCGACTCTGAAAATATGTTGTCGGTTGAGAGCAAGAGCGAGTCGAGTTAAAACTAAATGAGACCACTCGTCGATATCGGATGTTGAGATTGAGAGATCAATAATCCCAACGAGCCCAACCAAGCGTAGCTTGGAGATCGGTCGACGAAGGAAAGAGTTTTTGGGAAATGAACGTATCCGCGACGCGTGTCGCGTCGCGAGTCCTTCGACTCGGTAGAAACGCGAGGAATAAGATGGATGCTGGATGGAAATGTCGACTTGTTATGAAACACGAGTCACGAGCGGCTGCTGCGACTCCATGTTTGTTGCAGATGCAAATGAAGCGTGTTGGTCAACATGCCGTACCATACGAATGACACGCATTAAGGTACGCAAATGAATCGATGGATTTACGATTATGAATTCAAGACTACCAACTAGAAAATTCTACCACTCTTTCCAAGAAAAATCTTTCATCGTCGTATCCGAAAGAGAGAAGGAAAATGAAGAGGAGGAAGAAGAAGAAGAAGAAGAAGAAGAAGAAGAAGAAAATGGCAGATCGTTGAACACGATAAAAAACATGAAAAATTTGTTTTCTCCTAGTTTCATTCCTCAGTTTAATTCCTCGAACGCCACCGCACGTTCCGCCAAATCACGCGGACCGAATCACTTAAGGGAAGAGGGGATGGGGGGAGCGGGGATTTTCATCTTCTCAGCTGCAACGTCTCTATGGTATCTTTCACAGATACGCCGTGACGAGAGACAAGAATCTCTCGGAAGGGCAAAGGAGAGATGATAACGCGATGACAGGAGCAGCAAATCCCGAAACAATTTGGGAGCAAATGAAATTTGATGACTTTCGATGTTCCCGGGACGGCGGAAATACCGCTCTCCTTTTACGTAAATCTCTACGTTTCCTCTAATGATTCCGCGCACAAAAATATCGCGAAGCGGGGACAGTGAAAAATGGAAAGATATTACGAGATATTTACGAATGGTCGTCTCACATGGAAAGAATGAGAGGGAGGGAAAGCATGTACGCGCATATAGGCGCGGTACGCGCGTGTACGTGTACGCGCGTATAAGCCGCACACAAAAAAGGTGGAGGGAGTCGCGCGGCGACGAGCAAACCGAGAGGATACCGTTGCATAAGCTATATTTAACCGCACCTGCTGGCGCCAAACTATCCGCGCTCGTTCGCGCATGCGCTATACGTGGCGCTGCTTCTCGACGCGACACGTTTAATGCGTTTGGAGCGACCGAGTCGGCAGCTCCTCCATCCGGCGGAGGATAAGGGCGTGTTGCCGCTTCTACGCTGGGACACGCTAGATGCCATGGTGTTGTACCTTCCGCACTTCCGAAAACGTGTCGGATCTACACGTGGCACCGATTCAAATACATGTATATAGTAAAAACGCACTAAAAACGCACGTGTACACGCGCGCGCGCGCGCGTGTGTGCATGTATATAATACGTGTGTATATATATATATACGCGCGCGCGCGCGCACACACACACACACATATATATATATAAGCGCGTGCGCACCTCCCTCCTCCGAGGTGTCGACGTTTCCCCTCTGCTGTACATGGCTTCATTTTACATTGCACCGCGCGAAGACTTTCGTCTTTTACCAATTGCAAATTTGCACGCTTGCACGCGTGCAAGCCGTGTACGGGTGAATTTTAAAGCAAAAGACCCGACATAATTTCTAATTCTAATACATACTCGTATCGGAATCTCAAAGTCACACGAATCCACGTTCCAGAGTCCACGCGTCTACAAATTCGAATATTCGGATATTTATTATGAAAGACCGATAACCGAAAAGAGAGACCTCGAGAACTACATCTCCAAAATGGTGGCCTCATTCATCCGGGGATGGGGAGAGGATATGAATGCCAAGAATATTTTCGTGACGACAACACACTGTCGAATAATAAAGGAGCAATGTTTCCATGTCGCGTAAACCCTAATAAACGTTGCCACGGCCAGCTAAAGGGGATGATGGATCAGACCGGAATAGACGAGGGATGATTTTTAGCTCGCAAAATTGTGTCCTGTCGGCTCGACGTATAATATACGTCTATAAATAGGAATGACCCGAGACAACAAGATATAGCGAAATATTTAGCTGATCACCATCATCTCTCGTCTAATTTCGTTTATTATGTTTGCGATTAATCGAAAATATAATAAAGTAGAAATCTGAGACGAGGAGGGATCGGAGAGATATGGAAAATCGAATCGAGGGAATCGAAAGAAAGAATGAAGAATAGAAGAAGAGAGAATGCGAAGAAAGAAAATAAAAAAGGAAAAGAAGAGAGGCATAAGAGAGGCATTGCGGTGAAGCGGAAAGCATAGCGCGACATGAGAGACGTGCCTGAGAGACATTGCTGGCAAAATCATGGCAAAACGGCGTCTCGTTTCGTTTCGTTTCATACACGCGTTATTATTTACACGAATTACTAGCGTAGTTTTACCGACACGTAAAATTCGTTGATACGCATTTGTTAATATCCAAGGAAAGAGGAATCGACATTTGATCGACATTTAAAGCGACATTAGAGCGATCGTTACGAACGGTCGCTGACGTGAAAACGCACAGACGCACAAACGGTTTCCGCTAGCGCACTAGCTGCCGCTGATAGGAATATCAGTGACACGGTGAGTTTTATTAAATCACTAACATTAACGAGAAAGTGGCTAACATTAACGATAGTTAATGAGATAGTTTTGAGATACTCGAACGATTGTTTACCTTCAATTTCCCCATGAAGATGGAGATCGCGCGCACGTACGATACAATGGAACGATTCTTTTGCTCCTTTGCTACTCACGTACATTGACGTTGAGACGTACTTGGGGGAAAGGATGGAAATATACACCGCTGATGGAGCAACGAATGAAGCGGTAAAGCCGCGCGCGCATCGGAACGCGAATACGACATGTCACAACGGGAATGAGCCCAGGAAAGTGCTGTATCGTGGTTAATTTAATTAAACATCGCAGCACTATTGGGCGTGCCGCTTCTCTCGGACAAAATCCACGATAACCCGAGCGATACGGAGAGTCATTCTTCATTTTAATTGTAACGATAATTTGAATAATTTAACGACGAGTCTCTCTTTCTCTCTCTCTCATCATATCTTCTTCAATCCGCGATCGATAACTATGACGGATATTTTTGAGTAAATCTCAACCATCTCCATCGAGCTTTAATCGATCCGATCGATCGATATATGGTACACATATGGTACACTTACTTTATGGTACATATTTTTTCTCACGTACTCTCATGAGTGAGCAAAAATTCGCGGTATACGACGCGGAGATACGCGGATCGAGGACCATCGAGACGATCAAGACGATAAACTCAAGTTTTATTAACGAAAAGTGCACAGAGTACACTGCATAGAGATAAAACTTCCGAAATCTATAACTAGTAATAAAAATACGTAAACTGCGCGAAAGTACGGAATGAACGATTCGAAGAAATTTCGATTTCAAGTTTTTGTCTTGCATCCGAAAGGAGGAGACGTATCAAAAGCGCCGTAAGCGGCGACGACACCGCTTAAATGAGTGCGGCGCTAGATAAATATCGCCATTTTCGTTTTTCTTTTTTTTTTCTTTTTCTCTTCTTTTCCGTTTACTTACAACAAGAATGGAAATAATGATATCTGTTGGATCAATTTTTCTGAAAGAATCACGTCCGACCCATGTGGTGACCGCGTTATCTCGCGATTGCGTAATTGATAACGAGTTATACTCCGGACCGACATCGTGTCAAAAACAGTAATGTTGCAAGTCACTCGTTACACACATCTCGCGCTATTGTTACATGCTTTAAAAGAATAAAAGGGGGGAGGGAAAAAACACTAGAAATCGTTCGGAAAAGCAAACGTAATACGATATATTGAACAAACGAACGAAATCTTTTCTACTTTCAATCAAGATTACATAAAGAGTATTCCGTAAATACGTGAATTTTACAGAACTTGAATCGACATTACGTCCATCGTTCCGTTTGTACCATCGTTTGTACCATCGGATACCTAATCCGGATAAAAATCAAGCTTTCTTCCATTTTTCTTTTCCTTCACAGAAAATTCTTCGACGCCACCGTTTTACCGCCATGCTTTTACCATCACGCTTTTACCAGCACGCTTTTAGTCCCTTCATCTCAAATTGGAAAAGTTTAGACATCTGGACATATTTTGGACATATGGAAACATACGTTCTCGGATTATTGCAACAAGGAAGGCGAGAAAAGAAAATTACGAGAGCTAGGACGAGAACGAGAGAATTTAGAAACGGCAAGTTTAGAGGCATTAGGTTTAGGGTTTGAGTAGATCTCGTCTAGAAGCTGCCGGCTCTACGAGATAATGTATGTATATATATATATATATATATATATATATATATATATATATATATATATATATGTAAAGTACATGCGATTCCGATAATTTGTAATAAAAAGATGTCCAAGTTGATGCATAGAGAAAGAATGAGTAGACGGAGTAGATTTCCAGAATGGAACAGGATTAGAGATACGAGATCGGAGACACGATCCATGACTACTTTTAGTGACGATAGATCAAGTATATGTACATATATATATATATATATATATATATATATATATATATATAATATTTGCAATCACGTGTACGTGAGATTCACAATGCGACCTTGCATCACTAGCAAATTTAACAGCACAATTTCGATTATCAGAAATTTGACATGTCAGAATAATAATTATATGAGAGACGATAATCATGCGTTATCACCAAAGTAAAATAAAATTCAAATAAATCTGAAATGAAGAAAGAAAAAACATGAAAGAAAGAAAAATGAGTAAATGAGAAAATGGACAAACTTGTGAAAGTTGGCACTTTGTGCCTCTGCGAAGATCAATTTGGATAGAGAAAGAAATTACCGAGTCATTGCTTTTTTTTACTCGTTACGGAGAGGGAGAGGGAGAGGGAGAGGGAGAGGGAGAGAGCAAGAGAGAGAATAAATGCAAAAGAATACGTTAAAAGGAATATTCGTGGAATATTCGTGAATATCATGAACGAGTAGAGAGAGAAGATGTAAAGAAATAGAAAAAATAAAGTAAAATTTCAATACGGAAAGGATGTGCCGAATGAAAATGCTGAATAACTTACGTTACCAGAGAATATTTGACGACGATATATTAAAAGGAAAATCACACGGCGCCAGATCTGAACGTTGGCTCGGCCGGACCTTCACTTACGTGACGACGAGGACGACGACGACGACGACGAGGAGAAGCTGTTCACCAGCCAACTGCACACGCATTCCACCGCTAAGATCGATCGGTCGCTCGACCAAGAGAACGACATGGCGTCCGCCTTTGATGCATGGAGTCTGCTATATCCAGATACACGTCTCGTCGTCGTCGACGTCATCATCGGTCATCATTATCATCGCCGCCATCCTCATCATCGACGACGATATCGTAGTCATCCTCGGCATTGTAATCATGGCTATCGCCATCACCCTCGTCGCCGTCGCCGTCGTCGTTATCGTCGTTGTCGTCATTGTCGTTATAGTCGTAGTCGTAGTCGTAGTCATCGTAGTTGGAATCGTAATCGTAATCGTAATCGTAATCGTAATCGTAGTCGTAGTCGTAGTCATAGTTATAGTAGTAGTCATAATCATCGTAGTCGTAGTCGTAGTCATAGTCGTAGTCATTGTAGTCGGAATCGTAATCGTAATCGTAATCGTAGTCGTAGTCATAGTTATAGTAGTAGTCATAATCATCGTAGTCGTAGTCGTAGTGGTAGTGGTAGTCATAGTCGTCGCCGTCGTCGTCCTCGTCCTCGTCATCATTGTTCGTCGTCGTCGTCATCGTAAACGACTCACAATCTCATATGAAACGTCCGCCACGGACTCCACCCTCCTCGCTTGACGGGGAGATTTGCGGTTCACGAGAGACTCGCATCTAAAGAGAGGGAGGGGAGGAAAGGAGGGAGGGAGGGGAAGCAATGCGTCGTCCATTGCGCGAATCGCGCGCGCAGGCCCAAAAAGCACACTGTCAGCCGGAAACGTGTGGCATACGATGTTGTCGAGGAGGTGGAAAGATGACGGCGGTCATAGAGGAAGGGAGGAGAGTATAGACGGAAACGGTAGCAAAGGACGAAAAAAGGAGAGCCTGCAAGAGAGCAGGCAGAGGCCTTGGCACCAAACATGATCGCGTTTCCAAATGCGAGAAGGAGAACGTTAAAGGAGAAAATCGTAACGAGAGATTGCGTTTTCTCGATCGGCGAGGAATCGACTTACTCTCTTACTCTTGGCGCGCGATGCGCTAGATGCGCTACCTGCTCCTCTCTTCCTTCTCCTTTTCTCCTTCTCTTCCTCTTTCTTTTCGATGTTTCGAATAAAACTGCAAATAGAAACGGACAAAGATATGTAGAGACACGTGTAAAAGACTTTGTGTAAAACCGACGACGACGACGACGACGACGACGACGACGACGACAACGAGCGAGCAGAAAAGAAACGAAACACACGCAAAAAGAGGAAGAAAAAAAAACCATACGCACACCCCGACCGACCGAAACGAACTAAACGGCCGCGCTACGCGTCGACCGGCTGGCAACGCGCCACTTGTGCTCCTCTTACCTCCACGCTATTCGCTGCCACCGAGTGCCACGCGCTCCCCTATCGGCGCGCCGCGCATCGCCGCGCATCGTCGCAACCTAACCCCACTATAACGTATGCCGTTACCGCTTCCCTGTTACCACGCCGAGCGAGCTTTCCTCATCGACGTGTCACGGTATGGCGGCCCCGGACGGTCGCGGCTCCTCGGCCGGACGAGGCGGCCGGGACTGGGCGGGAGGGCGCGCGGGGGAGAGGGGGAGCCGGCACGGAAGCAGCGCGTCCTGTTCAAAAGTCGTCTCGGCTCGAAGACCGCGAGAGTCGTGTCGGCAAAGCAGAGAACGGTAAAGGGAACAGCGACGCGTCTCACGCGCGGTTTCGGCGACGCGGCGGCGATTGGCTGGCCGTGAATGGCGCAGGTGGCGGCAGACCGGCCGGTCAAGCCGAGGCCAATGACTGCATTTACGTGCCATTGTGCCACAGGCACAACTCGAGAGAATCTCCGAGAGAATCCTCCTCGTTGGTCCTCGTTGGAGCATTTCTCGCTAAATATTTCCATCGTACCAAGCGCCCAAATGCGATGCGCTCTGTTCTTTGGTAATTGCGTAATCGTAAATCTATCGATCGTAATCGTATCCATCATCCATCAATCGTATGTCAAACTGTAAACTTTGCGATCGTGACTCTGCGATTGACTTACCCCAATCTCGGATTGGATATCGTTTCTCTACCGTTTAATTGTTATCCGATCTCGGAATCCGATCTCGGAATCGGATCCGAAAGGAACATGGCCACATGGAAGGACATGGTCCAGATTGCTTCTACCGGTATGCTGGTAGAGACGTTTGTAAACGTTTCGCTTGGGAAAGCGTAGGAAAACGTCGTAGGAAAATATCGAATAGGCAATTGATCTGGATGGATGGATGGATGGATGGATGGATGGATGGACGGATGATACGATTTGCGCGTAACGATTTGCCGGACACGAATGTCTGAAATTGAACTTTCCCTCTTTTTACTTTGAAAGAAATTTCTTGCATCTCTTCTAAGTAAAGTAAACGAAAGAACGAAATGAGCTACGCAAAATGAGTTAGGTCTCCTGGATTTTGGGCTTGTCTTTGCCTCGGCCCAAATTTGGTTTGGCCCAAACGCGACTATACAGAACCGGTTTGCATCTTTGAGTCCGGTCACCACGTAACTCGTGCATATGCACGTATACGTGTGTGCGCGCGCGCACAAATTACTTGCTTTTCCTCAGAATCTCTAATTTGATGCAAGATGTAGCAAGAAATGCCTTCTGATTTTATAGACTCGTTTATGAGAAATCTGCTTTCTGATTCGAACTTTAGTTCGGTACGAGAATCGAACGACCACGTGTCGCGTGTTGTTGAAGGAAGGAACGAAGGAACGAAGGATCGATCCGAAAATTTCATCTTTGAGGACGAGAGAGTTTAAAGGGTATTTAAAGGAAAAAACGGATGCTCCATGCTCGGACAATCTTGGTTTCGTGAGAGTAGGAAAAATGGCAAAAATTAATGGCAAAAATGGCTGAAAAATCAGCGATCGAGATGCGACGGAGCGATTGGTCTCCGCGGAGAATACGATGAATATGACGATAAAAATATCTAAAGAACGTTGTTAATTTCCACTATGGTCACTCTACTTGCGTTACATACTCTCGGACGTCCAGACCCTTGGCTACCACGCCCCTTGATCAGCAGGTTAAACACGCTTTCTCGCAGGATCGTTGTGCGTGCGTTCCGATAATTAAGCACGTATGCTCACGCAGGATCGCCCAGAGCCGTAGGTTCCTCGTTCCAGAGCCCCAGTCGCATCGCGAAAGCTCGACTGCTCGACGAGTCGAAGGAAGCTTGGCGTTACAATTTTAACAACGGAGCGAAACCGTATCCGTATTCATCCGTATCCGATCTGTGCCCGCTTTCGGTCACGTACGATCAACAAACGGTCGCGCGATAAAGTCGCCGAACAAGAGCGAGGCGACTATCGTAAACACGAACACGAATATATATGAATACATATGAATATATATATATATATATATATATATATACATATATATATGTATATATATATGTATGCATGTATGATGTGTGGTGTGTGTATGTATGTATGTATGTATATATATTATATGCGCGTGCGCACACACACACACATCTATTCCTTTTTCACATTCACCGACTTGCCAACTCTATTCGGTTTCGTGAGAAAGATCGCTTTCGAGATCGGCAAAACGCGAATGGGCGTCAAACCGATCGGATGGAATTAAATTAAAAGATTGTAGTCAATCGACAGAGAAATGAGATGTAAAACACTGTCGACGCAGTCGACTTTGCGATTTCGATCGCACGCATCTCCGTATATAAAAGATAGAGTAAGAAAGGAAGAAAGAAGGAAAGAGAAGGAAAGGAAAAAATTGCAAGAAATGTAAAATGGACGATGAATGAATGGACGGGAAAGGAAAGTAAAGGAGAGTAAAGCTGGAGAGCCAAAGACCTCCGTGTTGTCGGTCCTTGATGAAAACGCGACGCTCGCGTTGATCTTGGATGAGTCCGATCGCTATCGCATTAACATATCTCCATGTCGTCCAAGAATCCATTTCATTCCCGTCGTATAGTTTTACGTAACCGATGCACTTATAACCATTCGACGTCAGTAATCTTATCGTTCCGCGCCACGACCCGGACGACCCTACAATGTTGTCCTGTGGCCTAAATTCAAAAAATTTTATCGGAGCACTCTCGTCGTTGGTTCGTTCGTTCGTTCGTTCGTTCGTTCGTTCGTTCGTTCGTTCGTTCGTTCTTCTTACGAAATACTCAGCTCCGCTGATAATGGTATGGCGAAATAATAACGCGATGCGCGCGTCGAGTGCGCGAACGATAAACGTTAACGTACATCGTATTGCATAATATTCTATTATTTCGACGTTTTCGTTTTCGTTGTCGCGCGTTATTCGCGCGCGTTATTTTCATTTATTATCTCTTTATTATCCCTTTATTGAAACGGTGGTCGATCGCCTTGACCAAGTCGAAGCCATGACGAAGCGCGATCGCGTTTGATCGCGCTTTGTTTGTTGTCTCATCTTTTTTCTTTTCTCGTCTCTCTCTCTCTCTCTCTCTCTCTCTCTCTCTCTCTCTCTCTCTCTCTCTCTCTTGGGAAGGGGAAGTATTACAAAGTATAAAACCCATTTGAGGCTTGGAATTGACATTATACAGTGGACAAAGTCAGACATTTGCCGACCCGAAGAGACCCACGCTCGTTCACATGCAAATGCACTTTTCCTATGCGCGACGCGGTCATGAATATATGGACGAACGCGTGATTCCGTAATATACTTGGGCTATTGTCACGTCGAGGATAAAGGCCATTTTTCTCGAAACTTGTCCGATAACTCGGCGGAACTCGGCGGTGTAATTCTAAAGCGTATGAGCGATCCGAGACGAGACGTTTCACGCTCGACGTTTGACTCTCGTTCGAGATTCGTATCGGAGATATAACGCGCGTCGATGTATCGCCTCTGGTCTCGGAACGACCAGATATTCGTCGTTTCGTCGTCGACATTCGTCGTCGATGTCGCGCGCAATGATTTTTCGTCTTTTTCTTTTTCTTTTCCTTCTTTCCTTTTCTTTTTTTTGCCGATCGAAAATCTTTTCCCAATGGCAAAAGAGCTCGAAAGCTCTCGCTCGGACTCGATTAATCGTGGATCTATCTGTTGCCCGATGACCCGCGTGCTCCAGTCATTCCGATTTCTCGCATAGCTAACACAACATTTTCCGCGCTCGCTCACTCCTCGCTGCTGTCACCGAAAAAACCAGATAACCCGAGATATGCTCGCTCGAATACACGCGTTCTCGTTATCACTCGCTCCCGTGACTTCGATTTGAAATCGTGTTGCTAAGCGAGCGCAAGACCGCGAGGATCTTACCAACGGCGCTCTCTTCGACGTGTCTCTTGTTGTCCATTGTCTCCCGTATTACGAACCAAGTATCGTCTTTTTCGTCCTTTTGTCGCAATTGATGACCGTTGATCGTAGCAAGAGAGAGAGAGAGAGAGAGAGAGAGAGAGAGGAGCGAGCGAGTTTGTAATAACGATAACGAGACGAGACAACGAGAGACAGAGGGAAGCAACGACGAAAGTTTCTTCGATTGGGAGAATAAAATCATCTTGGTGGCAAGTTGCCGATAATAATTCAAAGACGCGTGTAATTTTTTGGAAATTCGTGATCGAATCCACATATATACGCGTAAGGTGTCACCGAGTGAGCCGCCGAGTCGAGAGATACGGAACTCGAAAGCGCTCTCTCAATTCTGGATTCTGGGTGGGACGCGATACTCGAAAAGATTCTCTTCTCGGTCTTCTTCTCTCGCACCCCTTTCCTTCTGTGATATTTTACATTTTTATTTTGTGTCGCCGCGTGTCCTCTCTCTCTCTCTCTCTCTCTCTCTCTCTCTCTCTCTCTCTCTCTCTCTCTCCACTCTCGGTTCTTCAACATAGGCCGCGTCTATAATTAGCTCCCCTTTTTTATTACGCTTTATAAACGCGTTCGCTCGAGATCAACGCGACGCGACCAATGATGTAACGATCAATTTTCGATCCTCGAGCAGAACGAGATAAGGGAACCGTTTCCTTTCCTCGTGACAGCGAGTAGTCATACGAGGAATACGAGAACGAGCGAGGACGCCCATAAGAGTCCCATTTTCACCCTGTGTGACCTGACGTGACGTGACGTGACGTGACGTGACGTGACGTGACGTGAGGTGACGCGACGCGACGCGACGCACGACTGATTTTTCATTCTCACTGACTTTCCCCTTCCTCCCTCCCTCCCTCCCTCCCTAATAATAAAAAAACAGAGGAAGAAATTTGGTCAAATTTCTTTGATTTGATGAAATTTCGTCATCCTCGTCCTCCTCTCTTCTTCTAACGATGAAATTGCATTCCGTTGACGATGCTTTCGATCCTCCCTCGATCGATATTTGTGTATACGGCCTGTACGCTTTGGAAAGCGTACAGGAGGACGATTGGGGCGTAGGTAGCGTTGACAAATATGGGAGTGTCGTAGACGGAAGGTCGAGGGTAAAAGGAGAGAAGAAGCGAAAGAGCGGACCTTTCCCTTCATAAACGGGCGTGGCCTTTATGCGTGGCTCTAGATTATCCGTACGTGTTTCCCTGGAAAATTACATTCGGGGCTTTCGAATATATCGAATATATCTCGCTCCGATATGTCGCTCCCGTGTCCTTCTCGAAGCGATGATCGACGATCGAAGAATTATTTCGAATTCTGTCTGTCTGCCTCTTGAATTATTTGTCTATCTTAATATATTTAATTTAATTAATTATCTATCTATTGAATTATATTTTCTTTTCATCATGCATCATCGTAGCGGCATGTGACTGATTCTCTGTCTCTTATACCTCTGTATTTTCCGCGTTACATTACGTTATATTACGTTACATGTATATTATGTTCCCGCGGAATATTAGATTCATTTAGCGCTGGCGATAGTTGATTTATTGTGTTGAAACGTGTGAAATGAACATGCGAAAAGGGAGTCAATGAGCGGAAACCAACCGATTGTGCGTGCGCATAAGCAATTGTAAATCGTTATGTTAATATCTCTGCCGTGGCTCGCCGGGGTCGCAGGTCGCCGTGACGTCAGTGGACACAGCGATCCTATGTTTTACGATGGCAAATGCTGTTGCTGCTGCTGCTGCTGCTGCTGCTGCTGCTGCTGCTGCTGCTACGTGCACTTATCGACAGCACCGAAAAATATCGTGCAACTACATTTCGATGTTAAAATTATGTCGCGATCCGATCTGATCTTTTTCCCAGAAACGGATCGTGATGCTCGTAATTTCTCTTCTTCTATTCTCCGATGAAAGAAGAATAAACGGAAAAGATGTTCTTTCTCGAAGAAGCGCTGGACGCAAGTTTTCTGGATCGCAAGTTTTATTCGATGAATAAAACTCCCGTCGCCTCTAGGGCTCACGGTTTTGCTTTTAAGGTCACGAAGAGGTTCCTCGAAGGAGCGTGCATGCTCGAAGAAAACGGATTCAAATGGATAATATCGATACTTTGGCGTGTAATATATATATATATATATATATATATAAATTTTAACACGCTGGCACGTAAACGATGGCCAGGTGTACGAGCATGCGCATCGCGTATCGCGTACCCAAGTTAAATCGTCGATTCCTATCTCGAATCGTATCTTTTGAATCTTCGTTGAATAGAAACGCGTAATGGGCGGGAAAATTGTTTGGCAGCTTTACGCGGCCAAGTATCCTGGCCGACGGTAGGCGCGTCGCGCCTATTTTCCTCTCCCACTCGGTCCGTTTTGTCTCTTCTAATAATAGAACGCCTCGCGAACGCGAGTGACTCTTGACGAGAGTCAGGCTCGAGTGTCGCCCCCTGTCTCTCACATATCTTTGGCCGGCCAACACTCGAGACGAAACAGCTTCGCCGGTATGTCCGCGAAGTTGATCGAGAAGATAGATTCCTTGTTTCTCCTTGTAGGCTCCGCGGGCCCAACTTGTAAATTTTCGATTCTGTAACGTGCGATCGAACGTTCAAATAATTTCAACAAGAGGAATGATATCTACGGCGCAATCTACGAGTGAATAAAGCGAATCTTGACTGGTTGACGCATAAAGCGTCATTGATCAAAGCGGCGGATATCGACTGCAGTAGTGAGATAATACCGGTAGTAAAATCCGTCTGCGGATACATCGACTGCAATTACACAGCTGCACGATCGAATCGTGCTCGATCCTTCAAGGATCCGTCAAGGATCCAATATCCGTCTCCGTTGCGAGAGGAATTTCCGCTTTGTACGCTTCGAATAACTGCACCGGTATATGCACTTATCCATCGAAAAAGTAGATTTCTTATCTTGGACTTTGTTCATGTTCAACATCTTTCGAATGTAACGCGCGCGCGCACGCGCGCGTGGAGAGAGAAGAGGAGAGAGAGAGAGAGAGAGAGAGAGAGAGAGAGAGAGAGAGAGAGAGAGAGTGTGTGTGTGTGATGCGTGCGTGCTCGATAATACCATTTTTCGAAATGAACGATATTTGATAAGATAAAAGATTTAAGTAATTTGCCTTTCTAAAGATATATTACAAAATTAAAATATTACAAAGTAACAATGAGTAACATAACCACGTAAATTTTACGCATTTTTCTTTCCTCCCTAATCCTAAATTAAAGAAAATTAAAGAAAATAAAAATGTGTTTCCTCCTCTTTGTTATACATGATAGGGCAAATTGTTAAATATTAGACTCTTGGTCGAAATCTTAGTAGGTATCTCGTAGGTGGTTTCGTAAGCGTTATGCGAACAATGCGTTATGGAATCTCTTGGAGAAAGGTAGCTGGTAGCATCATCGTTAAAAAGTGTTGGTCGAACTCTCCATCAAGCTCTTCAGGCTGCTATGAAATTCCTTCAATCTGGTGTGAACGGTCGGTGTCCCCGGAATGATTTCATTGTCGTCTCCATCTATGAGCTCGTCCCACAGTTTACGTTCGCTCTGCGAATCTTCCAATCTCTTCAATTGCGCGATGTAACTGAATTTTTGTAATCTACCGAGTATCGACAACGGAATCGCCCTTTGTGCCAAAGTGCAAGCTCTCTCCAGTTGCTCCTTATAATCCACTCCGCGGTATACCGTCTGTTGGAACATGGACACGATAACGATAACGAGATATTACGTTGGATCGGAACGGTTGATGATAAGAAGGAAAATCGAATGAGCATTCAACGACGATATTGATTTGAAAACGTACTCGAACGAACCGACACGAACCGTGACGATCTTATCTTCTCGTACGAGCTTGTTCGAGATAGATGATAGATAGATGATGCTAATAAATCTCTCTTTTTTTTTTCTTTTTTTTTTTTTTTTTTTTTCTATTAAACGAACGAGATACCTCCTTTACGAGTTGATGCTTGCTGTATTTGACGAAAGCCTTAATTCTCTCGCGATTAAGCCAGACATGTCGGAGATGTTGGTTGAAAAGTGTTACGTGATACTTTATCTGAAATGAATCGTTCGTTTCGATCAATTGATGTACGAATGAATCGAATGAATCGTTTCGGACGAATCGATGAATCGACGCTATCGATCGCTCGACATATCCTTTCGTCGTTCATACGACGAAATGATGCGACGAACGTCTCATTCAACTCGACTCGTATTCAGGCATATTTCATTGCGCGTATACTCGAGGCAGAGATTACTTACGGGAATTATCGACGTCTTTCGTAACTCGTAATACCGTAACAAGTTGGGACAATCGTCCACGATCGCGGGCCACCATGGATAATCCTGTACCCGAGCCCATACGATGCTTCCGGCGTTATATTCGTTCTCGATCAAATCTTGTTGAAATTTCTTCGAAGTTCGTTTCTCCGGTACGAAACAGCAAGCGATGGACTTGTCTGGCGATAAATTTATGACATTTATGGCATATTACATCGTTGCCAATTATCATGTATGATATATTATCGTGCGATATTCGACGACGATTCTAATCGAGCAGATGCATATGTGACGCTGCCGCATGTACGATACGATTCGAGTTACGTAAGAGAAACATCATTATCAACGAATCGTCATTATCGAGCGAGCATTATCGCCAATTCTACGTAGATATCTCTAATCGTTATTCCTCTCGGACGAGCGTGCACAACGCGAGCATGGATAGAGAAGCACGAGTAGAGAAAAGTATGACACGATGTACACGAACCGCTGTTCATCTCGCAGTACCAAATTTCCGGCACCTCCGTCGGATCGTGATAGTCGTCGCAGTATCGCCATTTTTTGCAATTGTCGTGACAACATTGTATCATCATGCCTGTGTCTCTGCGCGGTTGCAGCCACAACAATTTCTCCCGCCAGGTCAGATCGTCCTTACAATCTGACAGTACCGACAATGTATGCTCTTTTCTCAGATCTAAAATGTAAACAGACTAAACTAGCTTCGTTCGTCGATGTCGTGACATTGCGTTTCGCTCGATTGCTGAAAAGCTCAAGGACTCTCCTCGCCGATCGTATATTTTGCTGCGTATTCTGAATCTGAAATTGAAACGATGAAGCGATGAAGCGATGAAGCGATGAAGCGATGAAACGATGAAACGATGAATCGATGAAACGATGAAACGATGAAACGAGATAGGGATCGACATCGGCGATGCATCTGCATCGGCGGTGCATCGGTGGATTAATGTCTTCTTTTTACTAGCTACTCGCTACAACAACAAATAACAAATGTTAACAACGGCACAAAAGTAAAGAAATAGCATAGTATAGTAGCAAGCCACAACAGCAATAACAATAGCACGAGTGCGACCGACGAGATCGACTCGTGCTTCGATTCGCTCAGTTTATATGTAGCTTAAGATTTACATGTGCAACAAACATTGTGCGACGATGCGTTTGTTTGTCGGAAGAAAAATTATATTATATTAGCAGTTTACGCGCGCGTTACAGTTTCTCCAACCAAAGTTTACTTCGATATACGCGCACGCACGTACACGTCTGTCGCATCAAACGACGATTATATATATATATATATATATATATATATATATATATATATATGTATATATATATATATATATATATATATGTATATACAATCATTAATATTACTAATATTAAAGGTATCGCGTGCAATACTTGACGAGAGATACGTCACATTTTAATAATTCGCGTACTATGATAATCGCATACTATGGTACAACTGCTTGATCGTTAATTAATTTATACCGATCCGTCGCCATTTAGGTGCTATGATCGACGAGGCTAATGAATATCCTTTGATAATTTTAAACACGGGTATTATAAGATTCGTGGGATTCGTGGCAACTTATTCGATATTGTTAACTTATCGATTATCGTCATTATCATAATCGTCATTATTATTATTATCGTGATCGTAATCGTACTGAAACATGAATCGCGTTGTTCGTCATCGTTCATGATCCGCGCGGCAATGATTCGCGCTTGATTCCCCATTCCCCAATTTATATGCGGTTTATATGCGGTTTATATGCGAAAGTGCAGAAATTCACCTTGCAAACTGCTGCTTTGAATCGCTGAACGCGCGCTATGGCTATGGCTATGGCTCTTTATGCTCCTCGCGCGTTCCCTCGCGACGGATCGACCGTCTTTCGCTTTTCTATCGTGCTGCTCCCTCCCGTATCTCTTGTTCTCCTTATTATTAGCGTCGAGTTGCAGGTTTTCTAACATACAATTTAAATTTCTCCGTTGGTTTAATCGCTCCTTGGATTGCTTCCCGGGTGTCGACGAGCTCGCCTCGACCGGCTCCGATTTGTTCGATTTAACGCGCGAATAATTGGCGCGTTCGTCATGACGATGTTTATCTTGAGCTGCCCTGCTCTTCTCTTCCTTGTCCACGAAGTGAAGCTTCTTGGGTTTTAATCCCACTTTCGAGAAGAGTCTTCTCGGCTTGATGGGTGCGTTCGGAGCGATCGGGCTGCTTCTCTTGCTCACCTCCGGAGAGATCACGACGAATAATTCATTGTAATCTGTAGCGCCGCTGGACGCTGAGAGTTGCAGGATGCTGCGCTCGATCTAAGAGTCAAAGTAAGTCTAGCACCTCATCGCCGCGATGACGAATAAATCCTATCCTATCCTATCCTATCCTATCATATCCTATTATTACTTGTTACTCGATTACTTTATTACGCGCCTGTATAAGCGCCTCGCTGCTTTATTAGCGCGCACGCGCCCGCGCTGGGCGCACGCACGCGCGCGCGCGCGCCGATAAGCGTGCGCGTGTGCATACGTACAGGATACACGTACAGGAATGCGGGAGAGTTAAATATGATAAATATTATTTGAATAGACTGAATTTTTGAAGGAAACTTCCTCTATTCGGCGATTTACCTGCGGAGCTGCCGTCGCTTTTACCAAATTATCAACTTGCTCGAGGTGTTTATCCTCGAATAATAGCATCGGTATCTGTCTCTTGCGACGTATGCTTTGATGCTCGGAATCGTCTCGCCTTTCGTGGATTGTGTTCTTCAACAAATCGCACAATGCCATTTCTTACCGAATATTACTTATTTTCTCCGTTTACCAACACCAACATTCAAGATTCCTTCCTCCTCGGATGGATCTCAAGATGCAGTGAGATAGAAATATCCGAAAAATCCAAAAGATTTCGTCTTTTTCTCGTGGAAGAGATGCCGCACCTACCGCTTAAACGGGATTCGTACGAGCAACGTGAACATGGCTGCGCTTTACTTCGAGTTATCCTCGCCACGAAAGAACGATTCGCTTGTTCGTTACTTATCTTATGAAACGGTACATCATAGCATTGCATAATATTGCTACTTCCTTTTAAATAACTATGCTTCTTTCTTCCTAAAACTCTGGCATATCTTTCTCCGACTCCGAGGCACCTTTCTGTCTCGATCCTTTTATCGATCTCACTAAAGTAAGATTTTTAGTCTTTTAGTGAGATTTAAAAAGAGAGAAAGTACTACTAAAATCAATGGACCAATCGTCTCGCTTCTTCCACTTTCATATTCGCGCGCTTTCATATTCCTTTTTCCTTCTTTTTTCTTCCTTTTACTGTCAAATTCTGATTCAATTAGAGATTAGAGATTTTTCTATATTTCTTTCGTATATCCTTTCGAATCGAATTTTTGCTATTGATTCTATGATGACTGACGATGACCTCTCGATATTATATTATACGATGATATGTCTTACGAATGATGCTTTTTGTAAATTAATTTTGTTAATTTCGTCGTTAATCGTTATCTCAATCTTATACGTTATATGTATCTCTTCTTTTATCTCTTCTTTTACTTTCTAGTTAGCGTTCTTAGTATTGTACTGTAGTATTTAGAATATGTCTTTTTATTACATTACAGTAATCTAATTTTATAATTTAAAATGTCTATATATCCGTGGATACGTGCCGTGTGCGCGTGCCACTTCGTTAATGGGCACTATCTCATATGTGTATGCGATACATGCGCATACGTGCCTGCGCGCGCGTATCCAATCCAAAAGCGTGTACGTATTTACGAACATCTTAAAATATTTAAATTCACACTTTAATACGTTTATCGAATCAATTTTCTCAGAATAGAAATTTTGTCGAAACAATTGAGAAATTCAAGGGATTACAAGCGTCGCTTAAAATCGGTGGATTTTAAGGGTTTTATGATTCATCGATACAGCCCTATCGCTTGACGAAGCTTATTAGAAAATGGCGACGAGAGCTCTCGGTCGCTGCTCGTGCTCGACAGGCAGCTATTCGCCATCGTAGATAGGCACGCGTCACGTGAACGGTGAATACAGCGTGGACAGGGCATTCGAGGAGGTTCCTCGTGAAGATAGCAGTGTGAGCAATTAGGAAAAAGAAGTCGACGAGAAGATCCATTTATCGAGGTGAGTACACATAATGATATCCGCCGGCTGCAAATCGAAAGAAAATCCATAACGACGAGTGTCGTCGGCGGCAGTTGGCCGTCCGTTCGTTCGCATAGCGCACAATTAGTGACACGCATGCGCGCCATCGTGCGACACCAAGTTTCACCAAAGTGCAGAACGTACACAAAGTGCTGTTTCGTAGTAGCGCTTTTTTCGCTTTTCTCCCTTCTTTTCTCTTAAATTAAACGTAAATACGTAAATACAAGCGTAAACAACTAACTCGGTTGCAACTCGTATGCAAACCGAGAACCAAGAGATACAAATTACAAGTATAGTGATTTAAAACAAAAGATCGCTTCTTCTTTACATTTTACATTACGTTTTTTACATTTTTTCTACTTGGAATCGAAACAGATAACATTGTGACTTGTATTAAAGAAAGAAATAAAAATGATCTCTAGAAAAAGTTAAATGAAATGATATATTTTTTAGCGACAGTCTTTATTTTCTACATTCTCCTTGTTTAAATAAGAGTCGATTTTTAATTAAAAAGAAAAAGCAAATGCTTTGAAAATTGAAGAAAATGAAAAATAAAATGATATACACATATGAATAACACATACGTATATACATAGACAGTATACACCATGTGCGATACAACGCGCGAGAGCGCACGCACACACGCATGCATATACGCATTCATGCATTGACTCACATGCATTCACATTCACATTTACATTGAGCACTTACCTGCATTATCTCACTCATACATTCATACTCACTCATTTATTCACGCGCGCTCACACACACGCGCGCGCGCGCGCGCGTACACACACACACATGCATTCATACATTCACTTACTCATTCACATTCGCGCTCTTACTCTCATTTTCACTTTCACTCTCACTCTCACTCTCATTCTCATTCTCACTCTCACTCTCACTCTCACTCTCACTCTC
>JAHMML010000085.1:50100-63990 GCA_020341155.1 Eciton burchellii
ACTCACACTCACACTCACACTCACACTCACACTCCCATTCACATTCACACACACACGCTCACTCACTCATTCATTCATGCACGCCGCATGCACTCATGCACACTTGCACATACGCATTCACGCACTCACGCACGCATTCATTCTCTCATACATTTACACTCACATTCACACTCACTCACTCACTCACTCATGCGCGCATTCACGCACGCACTCACATACGTACGCATACGCACAGAAACGTACAATATTATTGTACTCTTTCTTTAATACAATTTATAATTTCTTTAACAAATGTAGTAATATTAATTAGCTGATTTATTATTGAGAATTAATCAATGTATTAATTAATAAGAAATAATTGTACGGATTTTCAACTGTAAAATTTTTACAACGTTTCAACGTTAAAATTTTTCAGATTGAGCGAGATGTCCTCTGTACAAATGGATCGTCCTCCAAAACTGGGGCAAAACAATAAGAAACCATTGCACAAGAAGCACAACAAACACGATGATAATCGTCACTTCAAGTTCAGCAACAGGAAACGCATCCAGAGCAGTAGTGGAAAGTTCTTTCCTCCTTATAAACGCAGGAAGAAGGATGGTGGAATAATTCCGCCTACGAAATTTTTACTCGGTGGCAACATTTGCGATCCCTTAAATCTAAATAGCATGCAAGACGAAGAGATAAATCGAGCCATGAATGCAGTGACGCCAAAGTCGAGTCCATTGCCTACTCCAAAACACAAAAAAGAGATCATCGAAGTGATTATTCCTCCAAATATTTGTGATCCATTGAATTTAACGAACTGCAATGATAATGAAGAATATGAGAAGCAACTGATTTCACCTACAAAAAGAAATTCTAAACGAAAAAACAGGAAAAGAAAGAGAACCTCCTCTACGACTGGGAAAGATGAAGCAAAAATGGTGAGTCATATCGCGCGATATCGCGCGCACGGGATTAATTAAAAGCGATAACTTTTTTAATTTTCTAATTTGTCTAAATTAAAATTGAAATTTATCTGTTTTCCCTTTTTGTTTTTTTGTTTCTTTCTTCTTTTTCTTTTCTTTTCTTTTTCCTTTTTTTTCCCCATCTCATTGTGTTTCAATTCATTTTCATTGTGAGCATACGCGTATAATATTACGTATGTCCAATATTCTTGTAATAATATTATGTATGGCCAATATTCTTATTCCAATAAAGGTGCAATCCGATGAGGTGCAAAAACCAGAGGAAATGGAAGGGGCTAATCTGGTACTGGTTGAATCGACTTCAATTGACACGTCCTTCGATGAAAGGATTAATCCAGGAGAAATCCAAAGTACGCAGAATGAGAATGTCATAAAGGAAAATAAGATGGAGAGTCCTCAGAAGGATAAGAATAAATTACGATTGAAAGGTTTGGACGAGATCAAGGACAAAAGGTTGAGAAAAGTCGATGTAAAGGATAGAATAGTGAGTCCGGTAATCCCGCAGCCCGGTGCATGGAAACTCAGGCCGCAACACAGGCCCAACCAAGACAAGAAGAAGAAACATCACATGATGCGCAATTTTAGGCCCAAAGATGCTCGATATCAATACGGGAACTATAACAGATACTACGGATACAGAAATCCTCATCACGAAATAGATCCTAGATTAAAAGTATTTACGCAACGAAAAGAACTGTTTATGCGAAAGGATATTCTGGACATCGGATGTAACGTTGGCCATGTTACGCTGTCGGTTGCTAGAGATTTTGGTGCCAAAAGTATTACGGGTATCGACATAGATAGAATTTTGATAAACATCGCTCGGAAAAATGTGAAGCATTATGTCAATTGCGTGCAAAGTCCTGCAAGTAATGAGGATAATGAAAAAAGGGACTCTTCGGATGTAAATTTTTTCCCCATGTCGATGCCGATTAATTATGGGCCCGTGGATATTCCCGGATTCCTTAAGAATAAGCAACACAAGGGATTTCCTTACAACGTTACGTTTGTACAGGTAATACGCGTGTAATCACGTATTTATGATTTATTTGAATTATATTATATTTATTTCACACTAACAATTGAACGGCCGTTGTCGTTCAAAACGAATATAATTTTCGTTGTATCGACATTGCTTAGCCCAACAAGATTTGTATATAATTATAATGGATTTGTTTGTATACAATGATAATGGACGCGTACAATATTTTTTAGTAGTATCTTTTCAATTTTCTTTGTTTCTTCTGTCTTTCTTTCGTCTGCCTTTAATTATATCGCGTAATCGTAATACGCCTCCTGCATTCCCCTATGTATTTCGTATTTCAGGGTAATTACGTTCTTGAAGATGACTCCCTCCTGTGCATGGAGCAACCGCAATTTGACACGATCCTGTGCCTCTCCATCACTAAGTGGATCCACTTGAATTTTGGTGATGCTGGATTAAAGCGAGCTTTCAAACGCATGCACGCGCAATTACGTCCTGGTGGTGTCCTCGTATTAGAGCCTCAAGGTTGGGCTAGTTATGCCAAGAAAAAGAATCTCACGGTGAGTAGTAACCCGAAACGTTTTTAGCAATCATTAATATGTTGTCGATTTTTCAAACATTCTGATGCATAAACGACAATGATACATGTACGACAAGGAATGATTAATAGTGTTAACACGCACATTAGATAATATATGCGATATACGTAGAAGCATTTAACAACATTATTTTTGTTCTACAGGAACGAATTTGTAAAAATTATCATAGTATCGAGTTCCGGCCTCAAAACTTCACGCAATATCTTTTGTCTCCCGAAGTCGGCTTTTGCAAATGCGAGGTCATATCCATTCCGCCTTATCTCTCGAAAGGTTTCCAGCGACCGATACATCTTTTTACTAAAGTTGGCGAACAAATCAATAATGATCTTACGGACGTACCGGGCTGGCAAGAGAGGATGACTAGAAGGGATCAAGAAGAGATTCGCGATATGGAGAGAATCAAGTACGAACAGCAACTCTTTCCGAAAGAAAACAACAATAGAGGCAACATGTCGGAGATTAGTCAACACAGTGGCGATCAATACGAGCAATTGGCGAACGTTTATGCACCTAGTGCAACACCATGTTACGATACTCCGGGTCGGAATAGTGACAGTCAGCCTTCCGATAATCAGCCCGTGGATACGTCTAAGGTAAAAGATGAGAAAGATGAGAATTCATGAAGGAAGAAGAAAAAGAAGAAGAAATGAGAGCTATAAAAGAAAAAAGAAGAAAAATAACATAAATATGATGAGAATATTATTAGGAAAACGGAAGACAAATTTTTATCCGCATTTAAACCTGAAAATTTAAGCTGAAAAATTTAAAAGTAATCTTCAACTTATACAGATTATCTCACTCAATCTATATGGTGTGTGTGTGTGTGTGTGTGTGTGTGTGCGCGCGCGCGCGCGTGTGTGTGTGTGTGTATGTGTATATATATATATACACATATATACACATATATGAATATATTTCTTTTTATTTATTAAGGATTAAAAAGCCTTTTTTGCCTTTCTGATAGAATTTGTACGTTTTTAAAAAACAGCTTTGGTCCAGCTTTGTTTCAATTTTTCTGGCTTTGATTTTTTTTTATTCCCGTTTTAAATTTCTTACTACAATTTAATAACTGTAGCAGATAAAGAATAACATTTGAATGTATATGACAAGCAGAAGAAAAAGAAACATTAAAAAAGAAAGAAAAGTAAGTGAAAAAGTCTTGATCCACTAAATAGGATATCTTTCTATTTTGAAATGCTATCTTTGTTAATTTTTCTCTTTTCTTCCTCTCTTTTCTTTCTCCCCTTTTTCTTTTTCCTTCTTCTTTTACGCGTATAACAAAACATCGAAGCGCGAACTGTCTTGCTTGAAGCTTTGAAAATTTGATGATAACGATGATTGTCGCGTATTTTACGACTTTGATCCCTGGTGATATTGATGTAAAAATGCGCTAATATGTGATCGCAACATCAAGAGGTAGATCTTTACTAAAATTACATTAAATTAGTGAAGTTTACAAATTTTATATATATGTGTGTGTGTGTGCGTGCGAGCGAGTGGCGAGTGTGTGCGTGCGTGTGCGTGCATGCATCTAGGTAGATACATGTGTATACATTATGCGCGCGCACTCATGCATAAGCACACAAACACAAGGAAGCAAGCGAAACAGTGATATAGATCGAGTTTGTAAATTATAAAACTGTAAAAAATTTGTGTAGTTGTAGGATTTTAGATTATATTAGATTCTTGCGATATTGAATCTTTGTGAAATGTTCATTTTAAGCATGCTCTTTACATTTTTTATCTTGGTTTTTCGACCGTCTCCCTTTCTCCAAGAAGTGAATATATCAAAATAATATATTTGTATGATCAAAAGGTTTATCTGTTTTCTTTTTTTGTTTTTGTTTTATATTTCTTGTTTTATTAAATGTATGATTAGGATATAAGAAGTATTATTGACGGATACTGATTGAGAGAGAAACAATGAAATTAAAGAGCAGATTTATTATTTCACATGACTGTTATATTTATTTATAAATACATTCGGATCTCTAAAGCGAGAGAGGGAATATCGTAATTGGAGCGAGTACCGTAAGCGGGCTTTAATGTCTCATAGCGTGTATAAAAAGTTATAAAAGATAAGTAAGAAATAAAATGACAAAATAAAAATCAAATAAGAATATTAAGCATAACGATCAAAGAAATAAAAAGAACAATCTGTATAGATTTAAGTTTGATAATATCTCCTGGAGCATTCTCGACGATAATAATACAGATTTCCGAGCCGGAAATCGGACGAAGCCCTAATAGAATTTTTATTCCAAGTTGCAAAAGTACGAAACATTGGAAAATTTTAATTTAATAACGATCTTCTCTTTGATATTTTTGAGTTTCCACGTGTAAAATTTTGAACGTTATGTTATGTTATGTACATATCGATTGATAACTTTTTAGATGTGAGAAACTTTGCGGGCAATCACTAAGGATTAGGCAATAAAGGAAATTGCGAAAATAATGATCGTGTGATGTGCACAGTTTATTGTATACATACATACATACATATATACGCGCGCGCGCGCGTGTGTATGTATGTATATATATATATATATATATATATGGACGCATTTATCATGTGTTTATTCTACATCATCGTATCGTATCTAAATTGAATATCTAAATTGAAATTTGTTTTCGTTTTTCTTTTCATCTTAATTCATAATTACATCGGAAATGAAAAAAGCCCGACGACTGCTCTCGCATTAATGATGCTTCTGTTATTTGCACAAGCAATCCGACGAATATTCAAAGTATCATTATCTAATGAATATTGAACACTCGAATATTACTGGCAATTTCGATAATAAACTGAAAATACATGTCCGATTATACATGTATTAAAGTGAGTGTATAGGATAATCAGAGTCATTCGTAATTCCCATGAGTGATATTCTTTTTTTTGAAGGATTCTATTTTGGGATATTCAGAGATATTCGAATGACATTTGAGACGTGACTAAATATTTGCATAATATATTATTAGCAAGTATCAGACGGATAGCCACGGGCTACCGTAAACGTAAACGACATTCGGTCTCTACGATGACAATACTATTCTTATTCGCTTAATGCACTTAAATTAAACGTAAACGGAATGTGATCGTTAATCGTTAAAACTTTTCTAATTCGATGCCTTGGCAGTGATGATCCTAATCGCTTCTTATCAACTACTGCGATAATAAATACGAAACACGCGTCCTCCCAGGAGTAGCACATAGTAGCATTATAGCTTCCATGTTTCTTTCTATTCCTCTAGAGATACATGAACAAAGAGGATTGGCTCGTAAAAGAGGCGCGTTGTCCTGCAATGCGATGCTCTTTACGAAAATATTTTCATAACTCTATACGTAACGTGTAACGTTTAAATTACAGTGTGCACGACAGCACGCGTAATATTGACTATTGTATCTAGAGATCAATCCAATTACAGATTCGCATCGCGTGATAGAAAATCGTTCGCGCGACCGTTTTCTCGTGGTCGCATACTTGAAATTGCTATCATCCCCCGATGCTGAATCCTACATTCCTAGATTTATATACGAAATGTGAGGCGGAGCGTACCATGGGGTGGGGTAGGGCGGGGGCTGACCTACAGTGGATAAAAGCATCGTAAGAATCATGAAACGTGTTCGAAATGGAATATTGTAATAGAATATAATCGTTGTATATCTATATTTGTCGAATCAAATGTTGAAAAGAAATGGTACGTCTGACATTTAAAACCGAGAAATAGCTCGATGCGATAAGGCTATTATACTTTTCGATTAATGAAAAACTAAATAGAAATGGAATTCTATGATGATTTCTATGATCGTTTCTATGATCGTATTATCGTTATGAGATGTGATCCGATAGCAATTTTTACTTAACTTTAATCGTCTTCTATTGATCGTAGCTAAAAATTTTCAAGGAGACGCCAGCGCCCCGTATTCTTCAAGTTACAGTATACAGACGAGTATCATTTTTATCATTTGTTTGACATTTTCCTATCTCTATATCTTTGTCCGATAGATCGAGCGCATACAAATGAGCGTACCCCAAGCGCGGTTAGAGCTTTACATCAGATCCCTCTGTATCTCGGTTCATATGTTCATATGAATTGATATTTATTTGCGGGAGATATAAAGATTGCAGCACGATATAATCCGGCGAAAAGAATTTTACGTCTGCCAAGATAATACCGTTTTCCTTCGGTTTCTTTGTATCTGCTGTTGTAAATATAATCGTTAAAACGCATAGTCGTGCATAATTGTGCATGATTGTTTGCGTCTGTTATTTCTTTTATATAACAATAATAAAAAGATTTAATAACAGCAGGCTAATTAAATGATAAACAACCATAATAAAGCAGAAAGTATTAAACAGAGCCAACGCACAAGATTAACGCCTGCGCTTAATTTTCAATTAAGACGTACAACTCCGTTGTTCCAATTATTCTAATTAATTGCTTGTTATTGTTTCTAACAAGCAATTAATTGTAGATCTAAGTAAAATGAGTTTTAACAGGTTGTATCGAGAGTATATCGAAATAGCGTACACTCTGGTACGCCCTGGTACTCAGCAGAACTGAAATGCCCGCGATGACAGACAGAATTCGAAAGGCCATTGCCTTCCGCGGACACATCGCACATCATTCTGCGTCTTTTGATCTGGATCTGATCAGAATTTCAACATTTCATGAAAATAGTGGTCGACGAAAATATTGCCGCATGATAACGTGCTGCGATCGTCAGCTTCTTTTCTCAACAATACCGTTTGCAACGACAAACGAGTACGAGTTCGTTGTAATCCGTTTTGTCCATTTACTTTACATTTAATATTTTTCAACTCGCATATTCAACATTAATTCGCATTAAAATTGAGTCGGATGATGTCGGATCGATTAATTGATTCAGCGCAAGTGATCAGTTGAACGTCCTCGCTGCGATGCGACATCGTTTCTCAAATTGAAACGGACGGTAATGAGATCTTATACGAGATTCTACGACTTGATAAACATGGACGTATATCGAAGAAGGCACGTTAAAGCAGATGGTGAGAATCGCGACGTACCATGATGCATCGCATGGTGAATCTAATTACGAATCCTTTTCTCTTTCTCTTCTTCTTTCTTTGTTTCACCTTGAGTGCAACATTTGAGTCTTCGAGAGCGAGCGATTCTTGTTCTACTCTTGTTCTACTCGAGCTAAGCACGGCGGAGTGACGTGAGTTCCATCAAAGTTATTCGATTAGCTCGAGAGGAACGTTCGATTTTACAATTCCATCTGTTTATTCATCGACCAATTCCCAAAGCATCAGAGCGGCGTCGGTACCGCCGACGGTAACGACGTTTTGATCGTTGTAGAGAAACCTGGCGCAGGCTACCAACGAGCTGTACACTTTTTCCTCGACATATTCAGCTTTAGCGCTGGTACACGGGTATCTAAAGAGCCGAAGATGTCCCTCGGCGTCGCCGCTTACCAGCATGTCGTGCGCCGCTGATCTGCTAGAGGTGGTGACCACCGTGGTCAGCGGATAATAACGGTTGTTCCATTGGCCTGGAAGATAAAGGCGGTAAAGGTAAAGGCGGTAACCTATAGAAAACCCAAAAACGCTCGCTCAAAGAGAGAAGATCAAAGCGTACGAGAACAAATCGGAGCCAAAGACGCTCCAAATAAACAGCAAAATAACACCGATGAAATACGAGGAGAAAAGAGGAACCAACCGGAAATCATGTAACCGACGGTGCAATTGTAGGTGTACCACTTAACGTCCTTCATGACCAACGGGCTCTTCTCGGATGACAGTACTTTAACATCCCCTAAAAGCAATCGTTTAAACATTATCCTGATTATCCACGTGTCTTGACTATAGGAAACGCAACGATATGATTATATGCATAGACATGAATGTAACGAGCCATAAATGTGATGAGCCGCGAAATAAGTGTTCCGCAGATTGAAGAGGAAGTCTACGACGACTCACAGAACACGAGATCGTAGTCTTGGGTGACGGTCTGGAGAAACCGGCTGTCAGAACTCCAATCAAGTTGCACCAGTGGCTGCGTGCCACGAATCTTGTTGCTCTTTTTGTACGAAAATCCATCCCTCGATACTCTAAAGAGATAGACGCTACCGTTTTGGGATCCCATGGCCACGATTTCTCCAGCTGATAAAATGATGGAGAGAAATGTCACAGAGAGAGATTAAAATTCTATTTTCCTATATGCCGTTGCTGCAATTCGTAGCAACGGCAAATCGCCGTATTACGGGCATAATGAAGCGTAATGAAATATGATTATATAAATTATATAGTCATATAGCGAGACAATAATAGAAAAATCTCTCTTCAAAATACTTCCGTCGTATCGTCATATCGTCACGTCGATATAATAAATTGACATCTGTATGAAAGTAAAAGGGAGAACTGCGTTCGGATGCGGATGAAGAGAGATATGAATATCGAATATCGAATAATCGAAAAGATTGTGATTTTATTCTATGTTTTCTTTTCGTCGTCAGATCCGATTATCAATCCCTTGACTGCAGGTGCTCAGAGACTGCCTCCGCAGATATACGGGAACATTTTTGCTCTCCGCAAATTGCGGTTAACGACAATATGATAACGAGAAAATTTAAAAATCTCATAAAATCTCCCATTATGCTCATAATATGCTGCACAATGTGCTGTCGTACTAGGATTATATCCGATGCAAGACAAAGGCGATCCGCAAACTCTCAGAGTTGCCACAGCCGCACCAGTATCAGCTGCGAGTACCAAGAGATGACCCTCGGATGATCCCGCCGCCAGTGCCACGCCGAAAGGATGGAAAGCAATGCATATGCATTCGAAGCCTACCTAAATTTTAAGTACACAAGAGGTAGAATGGTAAAATCGTAGACTGGCACGCGTTCAGTTTTTCCACGTGCGCAGATGAAAAGATAATTTGCGCGAAGCAAAGACAAGCTCGATTCCCTCACCTGCGTGGTCCACAGTAACTTATGCCTTCGCCAGAGAGCGATATTCTTATCGTGTCCTGCGGTGGCAAAGACTTCGTCGTCAGGATGAACCGCCAGACCCCATAGCTGTCTGCCATGGCCAAACACGATCTGGTTGAATCTTCTCTGCAGAGAACCCTCGAGAATGTTGTTTCGCGTGGTACCTACATAAATATTCCCATCGTTCCTTCCAGGACGTTGCGGGTATATACTGCGAACTCCGCCCACCGATTCTGCTAACTTTAATGTAACACACATATATATATGTATATGTGTGTGTGTGTGTGTGTGTGTGTGTGTGTGTGTGTGTGTGTGTGTGTGTGTGTGATGCGTGTACATAGCCATACGTTAGATCGCGCAAGTAAATTTAACGCCAATTAACTCAATAATTGATCCATTAGATTCCTTTTCACCGACCTTTGTGTCGGTGATACGTTTGTAGTTCTGTAACGAGTCCCAAGCGGCTATTTTCCTATCCTTTTCACCTCCAGAGAGCAGCGTGCCTTCTGATAACATGACGAGAGAGCTGATGCCTTTATTGTGCGCCTCAAACTCCATTCGTACAAAGTATGCCCCGTCCGCATCCACCGAGTATATCGTGATGAAACCGTCACTGTCCGCCGTAACAACATCGCCATCCTGCTCGAACTGGATGCTCGTCACGTGTGTACGGGATGGCTAAAAATACGCAGAAAATACGAGATGTGATTCTCACTTTTTCATAGATAGAAAAGTGAAAAAGATGACAAAGTTATCAGAGATCAGATTGGTCATGGAAGAAAACGGTCAGTCGGTTTACTTAGCTTACCGGCTTGATGATATCCGTTCGCTCGAAGAAACCGTCCTTCCGTCTATTCCAAAAAGTCAAATGGCCGCGTCCATGCGTTATTAAAAGATTATCATCCAATGGGTGAAACGCCGCACCCGTAAGATCCTCTTGCATGGTCTAAGGAAATTTCATAGAATTCGATACAATATTGCGCCCGCGTGCAAAAGCAAACGCGCGACTAATCAAAAACTAGAAAGAAACGCCCGAAAAAGAAACTCACCGCCACCTTGCCCAGCAAGTGACCCCATTGCCATTGCCATACCGAGAGTATAGCCTCTCTTCCGGAATCTACGGCGAGCACGTAACTACCGCCGTTCTAAAAGATAAAAAGATTTACGTAAGATTCACGCAGATTCCAATGATTCCATCGTTTTGCCGTTTGCGGATTCATGGATATCCTTGCAAATTAGCGATGCAGCAGTAAACTTACCAGTTGCGAGAATGCTAATGCCGAGACGCCCATCTGAAACTCGGTCATACCGAAGACGTACAGAGTGAGAAGAGTCTCGGTCGACCATATACGAACATGGGGCTGCGCCTTTCGATGCCTCCCGGCCTTTTGACCGGACGCAACGAGCTCCCTGCTCGGATGAACCTGAGAACGAGGACAAGTATGCCGTTGATACTTGATTTACTTTGATTTACTTGTTGACGATGTAACGAGCAATTCGGTTCGAAATTGTCCATTTCTCTCGATGAGAATGACGTGAACCGATGAACCGATTACCCACCTCCATGCATGTAATGTCCTCCGTGTGACCGACATAGTGCCGTTGCGCGTTCTCTTCTCGATCGAAGAGAATCGCCACGGCCGCAACGTAATACAACAATTCGCCGCTGGGTAAAACCCAAAGATTCCTGCGAGTGTCGGTTCCCCGATAGCCGTAGACCCATTCGAGCTGCAGCTTCTTCTCCGGTGGTGTATTGTCAACTGGCGGCAGATGAGAGGGCGGATAAAACGACCGTCTGAGACCCCGGATGGTTACTCTGGCCGGTTCTTCGCGCAACACCTCCACCACGCTGTAATCTGACGATGATGATCAGTCTCGACGCGTGTACGCGATGTCTCCATACCGAATCTCGTAATCCGATCTCGTAATCGTAATCGAGCCCGATGTGAGATGCAAAAAATTTCAACATTCCTCGATAAATTTATATCTCTTTTCCGAGTATCCGGTTTTTGCTTTTCCGAAAATAACAAGGCGACAGTACAACGATACATCTTGGACTTTCAATCTTGATGCTTTCAATGACGCGACGTTGAGCTCGATCGGTCGAACACGCCGGCCGACGAATGCTCTCGACGACGACTTTCGATATTTGATTTCTCGTTGCGCGACGAGAGCGAGATAAATAAGATTTAAATAATGTCGCTAAAAGCGACACGGACATTGATCATTCTCATCGACACGCGAATCGAATCGCTGATCGTTCCAAACTAATGGTTAATGACTTACATGCTAGTAATCCGAGCGATCGTTATGGCTTATCCTTACCGTTTACTCGAACAATTTCGGAATCGGCTGCATACAAGGCTCGAGGTCTGCTCTTGCTGCGAGCCCTTCTCTGCCGGCTAATCTCCTCCACGACCGTGGGTGGACCGCGTGATCTTGATCTTCGTGTCGGCGATGATGCCGCGATACCACCGCCTACGTTGAGGACTGATCCAGTACCCAGATAAAACGTGTCCACGTCCGCGAATTCGTTTCTCAATTGCGAGAAGCTTCTCACCTGGGAGTTGGGTGTTAAGTAAGTCCATTTGAGTCCATTTCGAGCTGGATATCGATGTAAGAGATGCAACGATTTCTCGTCTCGGAAATATCGTCGAATAAATTTGATATTTATGCCGAACATTCGCATCTGACGAGCAAAAATTCCAGCAAATTGAGAATAGCCCTATTACCTTTCACTCGCGTGAAACCTTTGCGATATTTAGCGATATCGTAAACTCGCTTCGAGTTTTACCTTTCTCTCCTTTTCTCTTTCTCTTTCCCTTTTTCTTTCATTTTTATTTCATTTCTATTCTTTTTCTTCTTTCGACTAATTCTTTCTTAAACTAATCGGTTTAGTTTGATTTACGTTTGATTTACGTTCAATTGGTCGACGAAGATTGACATCGACTTGGATGCATCACAATCAAGTAGATATATCACATATATACATCACAAGTAGAACAGATAGATCTCTGACCTTTTTATACTGACCGGTTTTATACTATACGTCGATTCCACTCGTGACACCACCCACAATCGTCGTATATCGCTATAGAGACGTATAACCGTACAGCTGCAATTCATTGCAACGCCAAAAATCCAAAGCCAACACGCTTGAGCCGTCACGCTTTTCCCTCCTCCCTCTTCCCTTTACCTCTTCTACCCTCTCTCCTCAAATGATGCATTTATGCATTATGCTAATGCTAATGCTAAAACGATACTCCGTTCTCTTCTCGCGCTTATTTTCTCACTTTTGAGAAAATTTACTAACTTACTAAAGTAAGTATTCTTTTTCTTATTCTTTAAAATGCAATTTTCTTTATTGTCGCATATCGTTGATCGTTGAATCTTTTTGTACGGACAAACTTACATCTCTCTTCCTCTGAATCGTTTGATAATAGATAGACCAATGACAAAAAAGATAAAAGAGATCGCGCTCGTATATGCGCGCGCGCGCGCATTATATAGGTATACGTATAGGTATAGAAAAATAGAAATGCAACAAATACTCGTAAATGAAAGACGACTCGTGTGGAGGACGTACAAGCAATAACCTTATTTCGTAGGACCTCGTCGAGTCGACCCCGTTATCGTCACGCTCCAAGTTTCGTCTTACCTCTCCACCGGTCCGTACCATGCATATTTATGGACTGACATCGCTTCCAAGTCGATTTTACAAGTATGACGCCGATAGCTCGACATTAACACGAGTCTTCCTTCTTTCTTGCACTTTTAAATCACGCATCCGCCCACGCATTTTTTAGCCATGTTGAAACTTTTTCATAGAAATCACCATTTAATACCAGATTAATGATTAAATCGTGATTTATTATGTTATTATATCGTGTGGTCTTGATCTCATTAAAGTAATCTTGGATTAAAGTAATCGAGTACAAGGTATAAGCGAGTCATAACGTAATCCCATTCGTGAAAACATTTACGTCGTTTACGTAAAAAAATTGTTGTCCTTTCCTATGACTCGAGGAGTATTTTTAGGTGACACTACTCGTGACAAATTAGATTATTACATTAGGCAGCTAGTTGCCTAACAAAGAAAAACAGAGAAAACGAGAAATGACTAACCTCTTGACCCGAAACGGTGAACATCCGCTTAGCTCCGTTCATCTTGAGCACTTGTCCGAGATCCTCCAAAACTTCCTCAAAGGGTTGCGATGTACGAAGATTCAGTAAAACTCGGCACTATGAGGAATCAGATATCGGTAATCGAATCGAGAGAGAGAGAGAGAGAGAGAGAGAGAGAGAGAGAGAGAGAGAGAGAGAGAGAGAGAGAGAGAGAGAGAGAGAGAGAGAGAGAGAGAG
>JAHMML010000085.1:64000-110316 GCA_020341155.1 Eciton burchellii
AGAGAGAGAGAGAGAGAGAGAGAGAGAGAGAGAGAGAGAGAGAGAGAGAGAGAGAGAGAGAGAGAGAGATGGAAATATCACTAATGGAGATATTAGTACGAAATCGCAGGATCGATCGTATCAATCACCTGAACAGTGTGATCGTGATTGTTGACGATGCGGATGACACGTCCCGAGGAAGGCTTTCCACCGCCGGGGGGTGGCGCCTCCTCGGTGATGGAAGCTTTCCGGCTGAGATTCGGCACCGCTGACTGTCTACTCTGCCACCCTCCAGCTCCGCTTCCGGTCCCACCGCTTCTGCTACCTCCGCCCGCCGGACTCGTGTACCAGGTGTTGTTCCTCTTTCCGTAGCTGGCCGGCTAAGGGAGGATCAACCAACCAAGGCTGACGTTAATCGGTTTATGTATTATCAGAGATTATCGTATTATCGTATTATTAACACGAATCAAGTCCGTGTCCCGGTTATGACACGGTCTTAATGATAACGTGAATCACAAGATAGATAAAATCCAAAAAATTTCTCCTACATGTGTGCACAATAGATAGTAAACGTAATATTACATGGTGGACAACCTGCATCATCTCGGCCGGCAGCGATATCACTTCGAAGGAATCGCTCATCAACACGACGAAACTATCTGTCCAGTTATCGAGATCTTGAGAAAAGAGAGATTCGACTTCCGATTCGCTGCAAAGATCCGCGTTTTCTCGACCAGCGCCGATCAGATCCGGCTCCAGATCGTCCAATCGGGACGATGACGAGCTTGCCGACTCAATTGTGAATCTTGTTTGATCTCTCTGCAAGATCCGCCTTGTTTCGCCTATTCCCGAGCACTTTGAACACCGAATCGCACGATCCTCGATGATCCTTACATGATCGAAGAAATTTCCATCGCGCTACTCGTAACTCGCGATTCTCTACGAATCTTTGATCTTTGCTCGTGTCAATGCTGATCTGTTCGCGAATACCTCTTTGCGAATGAGTCTCTCATGGAGTCTCTTGGAGCACGAGCGCTCAAATAATAATTCCGAGACGGAAGGAAGAAAAGGAAGATCTTTTTCGTGCGGAACATTCAACGGAACGAAAATGTATCAGGATAAATTTCCGACGCGAGATTGCCAGAATGCTTCTACTTTGATTCACGCGTCGTTTCGCGTCTCGCGTCTCGCATCGTCCAACAAGTCTCGATTAGGTTTCGATAACGACACAGGTTTCGATTGCAATCTCACACGAGTATCGACGGAAAGCGAAGAGAAACGAGGCAAGAAGGCGGATCTCGTTCGAATCGATCGAATCTCGGCTGAAAATGGACAAGGAAAACTGCCACCATGCAGGTATGCAGTAGGTATCTCTTCTCTCTTCCAGGCGGTATCGAATCTGACGAGGAATCAAAGAGAGAGAGAGAGAGAGAGAGAGAGAGAGAGAGAGAGAGAGAGAGAGAGAGAAAGAGAAAGAGAGAAAGAGAATCCACGATCGCCAGATTCAACGAGAAGAAAGCGACGACGAGTTCGTGTTCGAGTTCGTGTTCGAGTTCAGAGATTGAACCGAATCGGAAAAACGCTCGAAGGTATCAAAGTCTTATCGCGGTATCTTCGCGGTTCAATCATCGATGTTCAAGTGCGCACCAACCGCACACGATTCCCTTTCGGAATACCGCCTTCTGGGAACGAGAGCCACTCTCGGATTGATGTAGCCGCGACTGTGTTCAATGGACGACTACCGTGGGCAGGTAGGAGGTGGGATAGTTGTATCGAGAAACTAGGGTGCTGCAACATCCCCTACCACACCATCTCACTTGGGGTGGGCGAAGGGCCAGCATCGCTCAAGGACAACCTCCTCCTCCTCCTCCTTCTGTTCCTCCTCCTCCACCTCCACCTCTTCCTCCACCTTCTCCTATAAACATTACCTTCCTTTTTCATCCCCTGCACCTCCCCCTTTCCGTCTTTCCGCCTTTGCGCCGAGTAATATCAATTCGAAACGCTGATTCTCGGAAAATCACGAGAATCGCGATCTTTTCTCTCTTTTCTTCGTTAATGATTCTTAATTCTTAGCTTCTTAGTCCTCGACATTCGGCGTCATAACTTGTCGTCGCTCGCGATACCGTCGCGATTGAATGATATTCGGCGCAAATCGTCGAGAAATCAATTTCGTTTCTTTTATCTCTCTAGATGTATTCATACCGTAACCAGAGCAAAAATTTTTATTATCGATAACGGAGGTTCCCGTAATCGCGATACGAAAAATGTCCTGTGCGACATTCGCGAAAATTAAGGATATCCATCACGCTTTCCCGATAGATCTAAGACGAAGAAGGGCGTCGAAAACTCCCTTTTCCCAGGAAATTTCCAGCGATAGTGAACGAAGGGCACTCGACTCTTGATTAGTGGGACTCGTTAAAATTGATGTTCAAAGTGGACATCGAAAAAAGAGAGCCACTAACATCAGTCATAGTTGGTTAGAAACCACGTCGCGATCTCAAGGCACGCATATGCATCCTGCTAAAATGAAAATTAGCTCTGCGATAAAATAATCTCTGTGACAGCAACAATCTCTTAACAAGAGCAATAAGAGCTAGCAATTAGAGAATTATTTAATCGTTTGTTGTCGTTTTGTCGTTTATTATTTATTTAATTGTATCCTCATCGCGGTTAGATTTCTAAATCGCGACATTTTTATCGACATTTGAAACAGAGAGCTGCCTAATTAACTGATTATCGGTTAACAATGCTCATTCGCGATGTCTCGCGAAGTCGAGTCGATACGACGCCGCACGGTAGGCGTGGTAGGATAATAACAGTTGGAACGTATTCACACCGAACGAAGGTCAACTCACCCCTTTGTTCCCTCACAGACCAACCCTTTTCCGGTAGATTGTCGATGTAATATCTGAATAGTCCCTTATTCGGATCGTTAGTGTTTCATTTCTTCCTATCATGGCATTTCCTTTATCGGGATGAGATCACGATGAACGTCATTATACCCATCATATACCGACGGACACATCTTTTTTTCTAGCACGAAATCTTATTCTGCGAGTGGGATTTCGCCGACAGAGTCTTCTCTGACTTCTTTTCGATCGAAATCTATACCATTACTACGGATAATAAACGTAAGATGTAGATATCTATTATTAATAGACGACCTCAAACTCGATCTCGATATTTCTCTTTCCTTCACTTTTTTTCCAATAAGAAATTTTGACAAATTTTCGCGGGAAAGCTTCCCGCGCTGCTCCGGATCAGGGGATAGATCATCCTCATCACGCGCATCTTAAAGCATTCTTATATGCGCATGCACGCGAGAATTAGTTGTAATGCGCTACATCGCGTAGACAACTTCGCGTACCAACATTCATTTAATTGTCTAATCCGAAGAAAGGACCAAAAAACCTGCGCGTGTAATAAACGGCAAATGTAAACCGAATATCGTAAAAGTTTTCATTTTTATGTTTATGTTGACGACGAAATGTATCGTCGTCGAATCGTCGAAGTAATTTCAATCGAGCAAATTATTATATGCATAAACCTGCACAAACGTACGCGACACAAGAGAAAAGGAATAAATCATTTACAGCCGTGGTAAAAGAAAAGAGCCGTTTCGCGGCTCGACATCGCCAGGCGGTCCTTTTTTCACTCGTTGCTTATTTACCATGAAGTAAGCTCGCATATGAAAATGAAAAGGCAACTCGCACGAGTTGCGTGACGACGACGACGACGACGACGACGACGACGACGACGACGACGACGACGACGACGAGGACGACGAGAGTCTTACGAGTCTTCGAATCATGAAATTGCGAAAACGGAATGGCGATTACAGAAAAACAATTGTGGGGAGCAGGGAGCAGGGAGCAGGGAGTGTTCGCGGATCGTCGTTGAGAAGTAAGAGTCCTCCCGTAAAAAGAGCAATCGTAAAGAGAAGAGGGAGGATAAGAAATCTGGATAAAAATATTTTTCCATTTCCCCTCTTTTACTTTCTTCATCGGTCTTTCTTCCGCGCTATTCCGCGGTGACATAAACTGCGGCGACTAACGCAATCAATCGTGGAGATATCAATGCCCGGGTTTGCCGTCAGAGCACGGGAATGCCAGAGCCAATGAAAAAGTAGGGCGTCGTACGATCAAAAAAGCAGGGGAGAAACAAGAGAAACGTTGCAGATAAAAGCAGATATATTCTCGCAGAGAAGCACAAGTTGTCTGGAAAAAGGAGGCCGAAGGAAAGTTCCTATTATGTCCTATTCTCGATGAGAGGAAAAGCAATTTTATACGATTACACAAGTAAGATTCGATAACGAGAGAGAAAGAATCGCCACATAGACGGCATAGACAAACAGTAATCTGTTTGTCTCTGACAGAAAAATACGACGAGGACTGACGAGTTTCTCTGACATCTTTCTTACATCTTTCTATTCGTGTCGAGCGAGTGGTCTTTTAAAAAATTACGAAAAGCCGGAGAGTCGAAAATCTTAATCTTATTTGAAATTCGAAATTGTTTCGGATCTTTAAGAGTGGGCAAACTCGAAGGTAGGCCGAGCAGAGCGAGTGTTTATTGATCCCAAGAAGTTGGCTGACCAACGGTCAATGAGATACGGTCTCTCCCCCGCTCCCTTACCACCATTCGCAACGGCCCTCTTAACGGAAGCAGGAATTGCCCTTCCCCTCACTCTCGCTCGCCTACCTCAGATCCGCTATTTCGTGATTCATGTGTTGCTCTGACTAAGAAAACATTTGACGCTGCTATGAGGTTATAAAGTGATTCGAGAAAAATTCTAACCAATCGCGATAAGATCTAAGTAATCGTTTCTACTTGACGATTCCAGTTGACGATTCGTGCCTAATATTACGTGCCTCTATTTCAATGTAATTTTATTTTTATCTAAAAAGCTAACATTTTTTAACAACATTGTATAATGTTTAACTTTCGCGCCATATTGATGCCGCAATAACGCTTGTCAAATTCATGCGTCCTCTTGCAATGCAAGATTGAATCCCAAATGTAATCGTTATTTAAACGTTATCGCCCTACGATGATAACGATGGAAACGAATCCATGCCATGAAGGTAAAAGGAATGAGAAAGAGCAAGAGAAAAGAATTAAAGAATTAAGGAAAAAGGAGTCGTAAGAATGTAGGGGAAGAAATATAAATTTCTATTGCTATTTTTCTATTAACTCGACGTAATGTATAAATTCATCCTCGACTACGCAAAGTACATACTAGCGCGTAGTACGTACTTTGCGCGTACATACTTGAGCGCGATCTTTCTCGTTCCTCCTCTCTAGTTTGCATTTTCCGTATGTGTTTTCATTCCTTTCTCTTTGTTCCTCGAACCATAAATACATCTATCCAAAACAACGCCGCCACGTGTCTCGCAGTAGACGCATGCATTTTCACATGGAAGCATGTATACGTGCCGAACCTAACTGCGAAACTAGATTGCACGTAATGACTAAACTATAGGCTAGCCTATAGTTATACGAGATCGAGCGAAAGCTCGAGTCACTTTGGTGGATTAAAAAATGAGCCGGTGCCGGCGCCGAGGGATCGGAAGAATAAGCAATTTGTGACTGCATCAGGACTCATCGATGATGTGATGTACAACGTAAATTGGTCACACCTTAGTGGAACAGCGGAAGGGTGTGAACCATAATGTTGATGGATTGATAAGGCGATATCGAATCACGGATTTGATCCCGATGAATTTGATCACGATCAATCGGAATGAACGAGCACTCTAACATATTTTCTGGAAATAAGGAACGAGTCACGCGCGACACCGTTTCATCGTTTCACCGTTGCAAATCCGTCCTTTGCAAAAGGAACGAAACACGTCGAAACGCTGAGAAAACTATCCTCTCCATCCGATATCGATCCGTACGATTTATGAAAGTTAAAAAAAATTTGGCGCAGCGATGCATATTTTAAGCTTATTAAGGTTTTAAGTTGTGGCTGCTTATCTTTCTCGCTCTCGCTCTCCGTTTCGATCCAATGCCCGTGTGACTGTGTCGCTGTCTTTTTAAAAGAAGAAAAGAAGAAAAAAAGAAGAAAACGGATGCGATCGATGAATCGAAAAATGAAATTAAAAATCAGAAGACGGTATTAAAAATCCTTGCGTGAACTGTGAGGGAAATAAAAATAGGAGGGATAGAAATTGCTCTACTCTCCCCCTTTCCTCGACGAGGCAAACAATCGTGCGTTGCGTGCGCCCTGCTTTAAGAAGCTGATCTGGGCCAGATACACACGTTGTCGTTGTTGGCGGCATTATACGCAGCATTCTTATAAATCGCTGCGATATCGCGTCCCTTAAGGGTCGCGAGAAAAAAATCTATATACTCCGACATGTTTAACAACACGCTAAACCACCGCGATACTAACGATTTGTGACTTTATTCTTCTTGTTCATCCCCATTAGATTTCTTTCATACAATTTTTATGTATCGTGCTGATGTATTCATTTAAATTATAATTGAATTAGATTTTAATAACAGGAAGTATTTCTCTCTCTCTCTCTCTCTCTCTCTCTCTCTCTCTCTCTCTCTCTCTCTCTCTCTCTCTCTCTCTTTCTTTCTCTCGTTTTCTTTGCAACATTTCGTGTTTCTCTTCCTCTTTCTTTCGGGATATTTTATGAAAAATATTCAGGGTGTTTAACTCGATAAGCTGTGATTTACATTGATAAAAAACTCCCTAGCCTAATCTCTTGATAAAAAATATCAAATTTCTTCAAAATTTTTTAGAGATATGTATATATATATATATATATATAACTATAATTTCCAATTAAAAAGAATTGAATTAAAAATTGAGTCTCAGGGAATATAACTAATATAAAAAGAATTAATTTCTAAAATAAATCGTTTCGCTCGTGTTATCGTATCGCGTCATTATGTCAAAAGATAATTCGATCGCCTTGAATCGTTTCAAGTCATGTTCAATCGAGTATCGAGGCTTACCTCGATTATGCGGATTGTGCTTTAATCGGACGGACGAACATTCGCGCTAACGACTCGCATTTCAGTGCTTTCTTAGCACTGAAGATTTAATCTATCGACCCAAATTATCGATCGTACTTATTCTTGATATAGAAATAATCTCCGTGAAATCATATTATCTAGAAAGATTTGATATTTTCATGATGTATAATTCTAAAGAAAACGTAAATAAAAACGTGACAAGAAAAATCATTTGAAATTTCCCCTCTTACTTTTCTTTCAATTCCAGTTTCGGTCTAAAAATTCCACGTAAAGTGTGACACTTTACTCGAGTACTTACCTTGAAGGTTTTGTAACTGGATACTACGTAGGAAGCGCCATCCTCGAGTTCGTCCAAACTGAGTTTCCGATCACCATCCATTGAGAAAATGTGACGTGCTCCTCTCGGCAAATCCATCCGAAGAGACAATCTGTCCAGTAGAGCTTCCAAAGAACCGATGTCGCGTCCAGGTTTAAATCTAGATACATCATGATTAGTAAAATTAATGAAATGATCAAGCAAGTAGGAATAAACGAACTCTAAGAATACTTTAAGACTCTTTCTCTTTCTTTATAAATGGCAAAACATTACATTCGCATATCTACGTATCTACGTATGTATCGTACACACTTATCGAGATGGAGAATAGATAGATACGCCGTCGTCGGATATACGAGATATTAAATTTAAAAAATTTCAATTTTTTTCAACGTCCTTCTCTCGACATCTCAACCAGCTTGCGTAAAGAGACATAATCGTCGTAACCATCGTCTCGATGAAACGTAAGCCTGATCTTACGTAGATATAAAAGAAACGTAACAGTAATAATCAGCAAGAATAATGCTGATCGATTGATCATAATGTAATTTCTCCGGAGTGCGTATGCTCCCCAATTGGATCGTGCGCGATTCGATCAAGTTGCGAGTCCGAGTAATCCGACTCACCTGAATTCGACACCAGGGAAGTAGGGGTCGCCATTTTTATAGAATGTGACTCTTCTCGCACGCCAATAGCCAAGGTTGTTGTATCTCGCGGTTTGTAGCTCGTGCCGGCTCTTGGGTCGGCTCGGCTGCTCCGACTGCTCCGGAGGCGGCATGCGGGGACTGGAGGGTCTGCTCTGCCTCCAGTAACCGGCCATGCCGCCTCCACTCCCACCCTCACCTTCGACCAACACACCCCCGACCTCTTGCTGCATCGTCATTTCACCCTCCACTTCGATTCTGCTCTCCTCGTCTCCCTCCTCTACCTCTTCTTCCTCGACGTCCTCCTCCTCTTCCTCCTCCTCCTCCTCCTCCTCCTCCTCCTCCTCCTCCTCCTCCTCCTCCTCTTCCTCTTCTTCATTCTCGTCATTCTGGAGCGGCATCGCCACCGTGGGCGTCGCGACATTCGCGGCGCCGCCCTTCGGCGAGTCCTCGCGAGCTCGCGGTACCTCTTGCTCTTCCTTCCTCATCGTACCTGAACGAGAGAGCCACCCCAGGTTGAGAGAAACGCGCGAGTATCCAGGGTCGTGCAAGAACCAGCAGGCCGAATTCAAAATCGGACCGAACGAATCGAGCGATTTTCAATCGCGAAAGTAAACGTTCTCGAGTAAACGTTCCGCGTATATTTATGTTCCATGTTTACTGTCTTCCGATGTCTTCCGGAATATCGGAATATTGAGAATTCTGACGGAAATCGCGCGACGTTATCCGCGCGAGCGTATGAGAGCGTGGCTAATGTCAATCAAAGTAAGCTTGATAAAATTTCCGCCGGAATTGCAAAGGAAGGATGCATACCGCGGATGCATACCGTGGCTGAAATGGTTACTGGCTGAAATGGTCGATTCTCACCCGAGTTCTCCGTAGTAGTCGCTATGCTCGCAGCACCGGCTCCGTTATCAGTTACGTTATTAAGACCGTTACCATCAGCAGCGGCTACCGCTGCTACCACCGCCGCCTCGTTCCGCTCCAGTCCGCCAGCACGCGAACCCGACTGATTTTCAGCCTCGGACATCCGCAGGGCGAAGCCACCGCCACTTTCGCACCGACACTTTTGTCCTTTCCTCGCCTGCGCTCTTGCGATCGTGGCGAAGATGACCCGAATTTGCGAATTCTTGCGCTTCTTCTCGAGGTCCCCCTCTCGAGGATCCCGATACCAGAGGAATGCAGGAAGGGATTGTCCTACAGAACTGACAAATTCAGGTTTGAGAATCTCTCGGCAACGCACTCATCGCGATAGAAAACTATAGATCGCTCTCCTGGAGCGATTTCTCTTAAGCTTAGCGCGAAACGCTGTTTCAATTTCAACGCTGAATCAATCAATCAAAATTGAGAGCGTTGAGTCGTATCGTCGTTGTTAACGTTATCGAGAAGATCGTATCGAGAAGATGGAGCCCTGCGAGTCGCGTTCGTTCGCACTCGTACGTTCGTGACTTGGTACGACGACGACTTTTTCGACGAACAAATGCCTCGAACGTAACGCTAAATGTAACTTTTCGAATCACAATGCTCGAATTGGATGGGAATTATCTCGAATTATCGAGATTGCCGAGAATGCCCGAGAACGCGGAAGTAGAAGAAGACATTGAACAGCGATGCCTGACCGCGTCGATATCGTTGCAGGTCTGTAACGTTGCGCGTCTGCGACAACGACAGTCGAGGATAAAGGGAGGATAAAACACCCGACAATTATCTCGAGATTAAACAGATTTTTCAAATTTTATTCGACGAGATAGCGACTTTTATGACGAACCGACTTTTATGATCAACCGAGACGAACCGGCAGCAACCGGAAGTGCAAGCAAGAATCCGCCGAGAAGAACAACCACCCGAAGTTCACCAAAGTTCAACGACACTCCGCGGCAATGGTCGATAAACGATAAACGCGGTTAACTGGACGTTATCTCGTGACAGCCATCGCGAATCGCACGGACGCGAATCGCTTACGTTCAAGTTCATTCGACAACAATCGACAACGACGGTGTCGATATACATTCGCGCGTCCTTCGACGATGGCGTCCCGACGTCGAGTGCTCGCACAACCTCAGCGCCGCCGGCCTCCGTCTCGCCGATGTCTTCTCTCGCCGTCCTCGTCGTCGCCCTTCGTCGTCCCTCTTCGTCGTTTCTCTTCGTCGTTCCTCTTCGTCGTCCCTCTCCGTGTCAGTGAACGTTGCAAACTTGTTGCACCGGGGCAACGAAGAGTCAATTTTAAGACGCTCCATCATCGCTGCTCGTTGCAGCGAATAAGAAACAAGTCGCGCGAGTTATTCGCTCGACTTTTCAAACTTTTCCATGATAATAGCAAACGTATTTACCTACGGTCTTTTACTACGGTATTTTCTCGATTCGTTATTCGCGCTTACATTTTACGAGCGCATCCACGCGCGCGCGCGCGCGCACCAAAAATTCTTTAGAAATCCTAATGTAAAAACATACTTGATCTCGATATTCGATGGAACGACAGAATATATCGTACAATTTTTTTTCTTTTTTTTCCAAAAAAAATCTTTTGTATCATCTGAAAAATATCTCACTAATCTTGCTGTTCAGTAAACAAGCGACATTGCACGTGCGTTAATGGATCTTCGAATGCGAATGACGTACGGCGGAAACGTGCTTTATCCCCCCCCCCCCGATGATTTAAACAATTTCCTAGAAAATAAAATCTTTTGCATCGACGTTACACGTACATTAGGTTTCAGCTGTTTTGCATATTTCGAGTCTCGAAACACTAATAGACAATATTTCTCGAAATTTCGTGTCGTGACTCACGCGATTTGTGACTCGTATAACGTGCTTCAACATATACGACGATAGGTTAAAAAACTAAATCATAGTTATCTGGTAATTATATCAACTACGACGTCGTGTATATCGACGAACTTTTCCTTCTCTCGCAATTATAGACACACTCGGTATAATCGATCTGCTTATCGGTTGATTTCAAGGAGGTCAACAGGCTTCCGTGCCGCCATGTCGCCATGTCGCGAATCGCTGATAAAGTAAGCATATCTATATCGTAACTACGGGGTGTAATCAGCCGTAATAGGATATAACGCACAAGTATACGTGTTCTAGTTATTAAGTTTTAGCATTTATGTCATATATGTATCTTCTCTTTTATTTATTTTTTTTTCCCCTTTCTTTTTAACGTTTCTGTTGCACGACTGTGTAACAGAATATACCGTGAAGCGGAACGAATTATCGAATAGCGGAACAAAACACCCAATTAATAGTTTATCTTTCTATTTATATCTTTAATACATATTTGTTGCGCGAGGGACAAATACATTCTTAAACATTCTTAAATCTTCTCTTTTCCTTTTACATGATACATGCGACGAATATATACGAATATATAAAATGTCTCTGTGCTTTGGAAAAATTTGATACAACCGCGCAATTTTATGTAGCTTTCGTTTATTATTGCTGCTTCTCGTCGTTGCCGAAGAAGAGGACAAAAGAAAAAAGAAATAAACGTTTATTATTATCTTATTTGTTTATTTATTTCTTTCTTTTTTTCCTCTTATTTTTCAAATCCCTTTCTCGATATCATCGGCCATCTTCTCTTTGTCTTTCCTCTTTTTCTTTTTTCTTTGTGAGCCGCTCTCATTACTCCTTTCGTTTATTTTTCTATCGGTTTCATCATTGCTCGATTGTTCCCTTCCTTCTTTTCTTTTCGATAATTTTGTTTTTTTCGCTTCATCTTTTTCTTCATTTTTTTTTTTTTTTTTTCATTTCATCTCAATTTCGACATAATCGTCGTTTTTCGTCGTTTCCTGATCGATATTTATTTGCGTTATATTTTCGTGCTCTAATCTTCTCTTCTTTGATGACTTGCCTCGTTCCGCATCTTCCGACATTTTCGTTTCTTCATTCATCGATGAGATTTCTTTTTTATTCTTCCTTTTCCCACGCTTCTTTCGCTTTAATGATATTTTCTTGTCGTCTTTGTCCATGTCCAAGTTAACGTTAAAGTTAACGTTATCGCTAAGATTTACGTTACCTCCTTTACGTTTGCATGTTGGCAGAGTTACGTTAAAATTTCTCTCGAATACTGCCACGAAAAAGCCATTGCAGAGATCGACATTCGGTCTCGAATACAGACATTTATCCTTGCAATTGTATTCTTCTGAACTAAAGTTTATCCATTTATCGCCCAGCATATGTCTAGCCGGTACGAGACGATAAGCGTTGCCGATATTAGTGAGAACTTCGTCTATCACTTGTTCGTTCTCTTCCGGATAAAGCGAACAAGTGCTATAAATTATTTTCTTTGCATTTGGAAAATTCAAGAGCGCATATCTAAGGAGATAAACTTGAAATGATTGTAAATTTCTCAAACGCTCTGGTTCAGCTTTGCCATCCATCTCACCCTGTTTCGGTCTGTCAACAATACCTAACAAACAATAATAAACATGCTTACAAAATTATTTCAAATGAAGATAGTGCAAATTACATATATTCGCACATCATCGCGTGCCAGTATTTGTATATGTATACATTCTAAAAAAATCAGGCAAATCTTGATCAAATGATGCAGTTAAGTTTGTCGACAAGACATGATCAAATTTTAATTGAAACGATATAAGAAGAAAATGGAAAGGAAAAGAATATAATTGTTATTTATGTTACATAATTGTTAATTATGTAAAATGAAAATAATTGTTATTAAAGAGCAAAGAGGATTCTTACCTGATCCAGAACAGCTCGGATCAACCAAAATGTATTCCACCTGTGAATATCGTTGTGGATCAAGAGTCAAAGCATCCTGATTGATAGCTTCTATGCAAGAAGACTGGGTATTCTCTATGAAGCTGCATAATGTATCAAATCTTTTAACATCGATCTCCACGGCGTAAATTTTTCTGAAAACGATTCTCATATGATACTTCTTATTGACAGACATTTTAAATCTACGAAAAAATCTAACTTTTTTGAACTTATTCTTATTATTATTGTTGTTGTTGTTGTTTTTATTAGGAAAGAATGAGAAGATATTATTAAGATATTATATGTATGACAAATTGATACCCATTGTTCTGCAATTTCGCCGCTAGATACGTGGCCTTCATGCCAGGAGCAGCACACATATCCAATATCACAGAGCCGCTAACAGGATTCAACAAATGTACTGGCAAACAGCTAGCCTGTGCGTAAGCATGTGCGTTTGTAGATAAGCGTAATGAAATTAAATTAATATAGAATAAAGAATTAATTTAGGATAAAAAAAATACTGATGCAAACATTTTATTACGTATACCTTATCTTGTAAAATAAGTTTGCCGCTTTGATAGTCAGGATGTTCGTAAAATGACATTGAACGTGGAAAAACTAAAATCTCTGGTATATGAAAGTCTTGTATGAAATTGGATTCTGATAATTGTGACAAGGTATGCAAGTATGAAGAATATGTTGTACTTCGTTGTAGTAACTGCCATCCTTCCTCTTGAAATAAAGAGATTGCCTCGTCCAATGACAACAATAGAGTATTTATACGGACGTATCTAGGCTTTTGTACTAGAAAAGAATATGAGATTAAGTGAAATTATTCAAAACAAAATTCTTATGATATTTTATGAAAATATATCATAAGTCCATCAAAAAATGTTGCGAAAAAGAGACATCGCCGGTTATTTTTCTTTTCTTTTTTAATAAATCAGCGGCTTAAGATAATGATTCTTTTATAGTTAAATTTATGTTAAATTTATTCTTGTCGGTATCTTCTTTTTTATCAAAAATATCAACAGATATTTGTTAGACTTTATATGGAAAGAGAAAGAAGAAGAATGTCACCAGTGTGAAACAAGTTTTATTACTTTAATACATTAAATTATATATTAATGTATTAATCGTTAAATATACTTATCTAGATTTTTCATTTTTGAATATTCATAATATTCAAATGATTTAAATTATATAATTATTTTAATTATTAAATTATAATTTTATAACATGCGTATACATATATACATGTATATATGCATTTATACATTCATATATATATATATATATATACGTATATTGTGCACGTTCACATACGCGCGCGCGCGTGCACCATTTTTACTTGTGCTCCATATTTATGATTATTAAGTATGTTGATACATTTAGATTCAAATATTTTTCTTGGATTTGATTTAACAATACGGTTTAGGTAAATGTTTTTTATACAAAATACATGTAATAATACTTATAAAACTTAAATATGTTCAAAATTTTATTACATATTTAAGCATCAATGCTTCCAAATAAGAAAATGCTTCTCATAATTTTTTCTAATGGCCGAACAGTTTATGATAAAAAGAAAGTTAATTTTCGAAGAAATTTTCGCGACCAATTTTTAATCAATTTTTTTATTTACACTTTCCTTAAGTTCCATTCTAACTTCGTTCTCATTTTGTTCTTTCTCCTGGATGGATTCATGCAATGCCTGATAAGCATAAAAGAAGATAATCAAATTTACTGTGACCACTGCAGCCAATACAGAAATGCAATTAGTCACGAAATTATCGGTGTGAAATTTTAACGACACAAAATGTTGCGCTCCAAAAAAAGCCGCAAATGGTAAAGTAAACATAGCGATACTATATAGGAATAATGTTCCCAAAACTGATACTGAATCCATCGCGTAAATATTCTTTTTTTCACAAATCAATTCGTGACGACAGTATCTCCGATAATCTTGCAGTCTTTTAACTCTAGTTCTATTCTGTCGACTGGACAGTATTCTGTAGTTATGGATAATCAGGACCATGAAGATGGATGCCGTTATTGCACAATGATGGCTGTCTGAAGGCCGAATCTCTGTAAAAATGCAAGTACATCGCAGTTATTGACCGAAGAAGAGATATGATTACCAGCTTTTCCATCTGCGATGGGAATATCTATGCAGTTAAGATTCCTTGCTTCTTCACGTAGTTTGTACTCGTAAGATAATAGAGTCACGATCGGTTTGGAATTGCTTCCAAGACATTTTTTGCCCCATAAAAGTTCTGTGATGAGAACTCTAGCTAGCCAAGGATCCAAACGTGGTTGCTCTGTGAGAATTTCTGTCTTGCTAATCAGCTGATCTAATTGAGGCAATGCTTGCAAGGTATTCCTCGAAAGACTATATATTCCGGATACATTCTGAATTATAAAAAGCAGCACGATGAATCACCTATACGTATTAGTTGAAATATTATTTATGTTTAGTTTATTCGTTAATATGAAACAAATGTGTAAAGTATTATATTAGAAAGTCTAAGCCTTTCTGCTGACAGAAGAAATTTTATTTTAAATTCAGATCTACTTTAATTCCTGAAAATGAAAAATAAACAAAATATATGGAATCAACAGAAGAATGTTGATTAATATGTTTATTTTCGTGCGATTTATTCCGATTGTATTATATACAATCCGACTTGCATCACGTAATAACGACGTATTAACTTATAGCAGATGTAAATTATGATAATCACATAATAATCATAATAATGACAATAATGACAAACAGAAAAAATTTCAATTTACTTTTACTTTTATGTAAAATTTCAATTTTCTTTTACTTTTATGTAAAATTCTACAATAGAAATATATATGGGATACTTACGGGATGTTTCTTCTCATAAATTAGAGTCTTCAAACTAGCACCGTCCTCGCATACACGACGTACGATGTTGGCTGTGACTTTATAAATGCGGGGGACCTTCACGGAGTGTACGAATCCGTTCGACATATTATAAAGTTTTACAAAGCAGTTTTACTATCTTATCGCTAATTCGATAATTTACGAAGCAAGCACATGATGTACACAAGCGAACCGGTAATCATACGTAGGTTACGTTATCCAATTAAACTGAGGAAGTGATTGGAAATATAGAAATAGAAAGATTTCCAAAAGCTATCAAAAGTTATCAGAAGTAGTAGTAGTAGTAGTAGTTAGTATCATTCGCATCATAAAAAAGGACAACTAAGATCATTCTAAAGATATCCAAAAATTTAAGTTCAAATTAGCTTGACCAATCAGCTCCCGAATCCCCATAATACATGTCATGCTCAGCGCATCGCACTGAAAAAATAAATTCGATAAAAACAATAATGTATAAGAATAAATTTAGTTACCACTACTCACGGACTAGTCGTCTAATAAAGAAACTCCTCTAAAAAGGAGGAAAGATTTGAATGATGTGAATGGTGAATATTTCGTTTGTCGAATTTCTATATGTAACCGTCATACTAGAAATTTGTTACGAATTTTTAGAAACTTATACGCCGTGTTCGATTCGACCCATTAACCAGAGAATTTTTCTAGAGATTTTCGTCAATGATATTCTGACTCTAGAAAACAAATTTTTTTACGGATCGCAACGTTCATCAGTATAATCCAGCATTAGACTAAAAATTAATCCGAGGAAGAATTATTAGAAATTGGATTATCTGGAATACGGACAACTCAGCAACAAATTTTCAATTATATTTATTTTATTATATATATTCAGAATGCGGAAATATCGGATTTCATCAACTGTTTAACACAAGTGATTGATTTCTAGTAATTCAGACTGTTTTCGTTCCAAAGTGGAGACTCATAGCGGGTCTTCATAAAACTAACTGTTAAATAATAAGAATAATAAATCAATCGTTTTGAAACATCGAAGTCACGATAGCTAGAGATCATGAGCTCTAGACCATAAACCAGACTTGATTCAGTTCTATTATTCTGAGGAAAAGGCGGCCATTAACACGCGCCATCTGGCTCTCGAGGTAATGAAGTATTAAATATATCGCAAATCGGAAGTTTCCTTTCGTCGAAGACGTTGTTATCATCTTCGTCGCGTTAGGGTGCGACGATTTGACTAGAAAGTTCTTATTTTCAATATCTTCGAGGTTAGCATGCGTTTTGCTATGAAAATACAAGTCCCACAGACTTAACCTTACTTGTTTCCTTTCTCATTTCGGAATCCACCATGAGGCACTGAATCAATTTAAAATATGTCTGATCTAATGTACCTCATAGATAACATTACGCGACGACATCTAACCTCGATTCTCATAGAGAAAAAAATTGCAAAATTGATGTATAACATTTCTTTTAGATGAAAAGATTCAATGCTAATTAATTGAGGTATTTCTTGTGTCGTGGGACCGATAACTGCACTTATCGATGCAATACGAGCATGGCAATTAGTTTTTAAAAACATTCATGATTAGCATGAAAGCTTATACACTGCTAATAGCAGTGCTAATTTTGTGGATAAAGTGCCTTCTGTGACAATAGAGATTTTATTGGACATTTATCATTGAGAGATAAATTTGTGATGTAAATAGATAAAGAGATAATTCTAGTGGAAATCATAGAATGCACATCCGTGATACCGCAATAAACATTGCATTTTCTATCAGATAAAGGTATTTTTGTATGTGTATATATATATATATATATATATACATTTATATATATGTATGTATATATCTATATATATATATATATATATATATATATATATATATATAAAAATAATAGAAATTTTATAAAGGAGTATTTATTTATATGATGCTCTTATTTTGTATTATTGATATTTTTATATTATTTTAATCTTATCTATATTATTCATATTACTTATATCATTAAATTATATGTAAACAATATATACGAAGAAAATATTATGTATATACTTTTTAAGCAAATAACAAGGGCCAGGATTTGCCTCATGTTGAAGGGCAAGTGACATTAGAGAAGAAGAAAAAAAATGCAGAATCTTGAAATTAATAAATGTGATCACAACTATAGCGAGTCGAAATCTTCTCAGCATACCAATGATGGCAATTGTAGCATTATCAACAAAGGATCCAAAACAACATCTGTCATTGGTCAAATAAGAGATATCGACGAGCTAAAGAAGATTGCACCACGTGTTCGCCTACAGGATGCCAAGAGTTTGAACGAATTAACGAGAATCTCTTCTCTGAGTAGTAATGGTAGCAAATTACAGGGGCGCAAATTGTCTATTAGTGAAAAGACACGACAAGAATTGATGAAATATTGTCGCACCTGTGCCGGATTGAAGCTACCCTTAGTACGTTTCTTTTTACATGGTTTAATCAAACTTTAATCAAAATGAAATGGAAATATTATTATTTGATATTAATTTGGCTTGGTTATATTTTATTATCGTCGTCACAATTTTTGTTTTATTCCTACGATGAGTAGGAATGTAATCCGTGATATTAACTTACGATATAAAATCTTAAAACGAGGATAATTATTATTCATTGTTGCTTATTATTATTTGTGTTATCATGGTTATGTTGATATTGATTTATATCGCAGGTGGACATTTTTAGCGAAAAGGGTATTCAAATGCGACTGAGCCAACAAATCAGGCATTTGGAAGTGATTCATCCTTATGACAGTCTTTCCACGCAAATGTGCATGGATTGCATTTGCGATCTCAAAATGAGCTACAAATTCTTCATGCAGATCAAGAAGGCTGAAATGAAACTCAGATCCATTCATGTAAACTTGACAACGGACAATACTTCAAAGAAAACGGAATCCATAAACGATTCTTCAATAATAAAGCAAGAAAAATCATCATCTTACTCAGGTATCTTGTTTGCTTCTCTTTTTTTTTATTTTTTATTTTTTATTTTTTTTTTATTGTGCACGATATCTCATCGTATATTGAGGATTGTAATAAACGATTATCTATTATATTATACGTATCTATTCAAAGTATCCTCATAAAAATATACGTAATTACTTGGGATTAGTTTGGGAATTAAAAAGTTGAGATAAACATGAATCTGATTTGCGATAATTGAAAATAAAGAAAAAATTAAATTGAATTGCTGCTTTGTTGCATAATTGCTACAATTTTGCATAGAAAAATTTATTTGGAAATTTGTAAAAAGCTGTAATTTGAAGAGAGTATGATTTATACTGTGTACATTCTGCATATCACTTCATACATCTGCCTAAAGAAATTGCGAAAATAATTTTAAAGAAATAGAAGAATTTTAATATTCGATTGTTGCAGAAGGAGAGAAATTACTGTCCTGCGAGAATCAAGAAGAGTCTTTTTCTTCAGAAATGAGAAAGGAATATCATCTTCCGACAATTCAACAGAGCACTCTATCAATGAAGCAAGAAAACCGTATAATTGCAAGAAATCAAGAAGAAGATTTCGTTTCCAAGACTTCTACTATTTTCCCGTTAAAAAGTCAATCGAAAATCGACTCGGGTAAAGAAACTGAATCGGAAATGAGCGGAAAAATCTTCGAAGAGATAGCAGAAGGGGAAGATGAAGAATCTATTGAGGAATTTGATCCCGAAGATCCGGCTTTTCAGGATAATGAAGAAGAGGAAGAAGAGGAATTCTTAAGATCGCCAGTTGTTTATAAATATGATGTAGACACCAAGCTGTACATGAGAATGGATGAAAACGAAGAAATCCTCGCAAGACCTGAAATTTTTCAAATCTCAGAAACTAGATCTCCAACTCCATCGGATGAGAAACAAAATCGGAAGGAAGGAACAAAACCGGGCAGCCTGAAAAGAAAATTACAGATATCAAACATGACGACAACGATGGCAACGACAATGGCGGCGGCGACAACGGCGATCAAAAATGGAGAGGAAAATGAAACACAAAATAAAATGGAGAGCGGTTTGAAGGAATGCAAGATGCAGAAGATGGACTTGAACAATCCGCTGAATGTAAATAATATTCCGGAAGAAGACGGTATTATGTATGTGACTGTGAAAGGATCCAAACCGAACGAGATTCTATTAGTGAAGGTAAGCAAACAACTTAGAAAAGATCTTGAAAAATGGAAAATGTGAATGAAAAATATTGTAAATTTAATGAGTTTAAAAATAAAATTCAATAAAATTATAATTTATATGCTAATATTTTAATATCGTATGATTTTCTATTGCTACTTATATTATTGATTTTTGTATTTCAAAGCGTCACTAAAGGAGTCACGCTATCATGCTATTATGAAATAACGATGTGTATCTTATGTATTTCGTATTGATTTATTTATTTAGGTGAAAAAAATGGATAAACCCGTAGAATCGAAACGTACGGTGAATTCTACTGACCTCAAGCCTGTCGAACGTTTTCTAAAACGTTATGATACTTTGGTATCTAGAGATTTTTCATCTCGTCGTTCTGACGCTCGTGAGCAAATAATCGAGGAACAAATCGAAGAATATAAAAAGAAACGAGAAAAGATTCTCGGAGGACAGACAACTTTTGTCACAAATGAAAAGCGTAAAGAAGCATATGAGGAAGAAATCTCGAATCAGGAAAAAATGAAAGAAGACATTGCTATTTCAAAAGAAGAGAACGAAGAAATGGAGCTTGTAAAGGAGGATGAGAAAATCGAGGAGATTCACGAAAATGCCCATGATAACCCGGAAGAATATCTCTTGAGATTATCGAAATTAAAGCAAAAATGGGAAGAAGCGAAACGAAGGAAGGAGACTCTGCAGAAAGAATTGGACGACTCCTCTGCCGAGGGAAATTTGGAGAAGTTGGCGAGAATTCTGGGAGAAAAGGAAAAAAATTTACAAGTACTTTAAATTTTTAATTCGTAATCATAATTTCGATTAATTATTGCTATTACTATTATGATTATGTTTGAAACTTGAATAATTTGAATTTATAATATTTGTGGAAATTTCGTCGAGGTTCATTAAGACTCTAAGTATAATCTTTTTAACAGGTATGTCTGTAGATGGATGCATATACACAGACGCGCGTGTATGTTCAATAGAAACAATCCTGTTTCTGTTGAATTCTATTTCGATTTGTTTTATATTGACCCTATTTTTACGAATTTTTGGTTTGTTTTCAGGAATTCCAAGATTACTTGAAACAACGCAAGATTATCCTTTCCCGTCTCAAAGACGAGGACGTAATCTCCTTGTACGAAGATCGATTTAGCACCACAGTAAAGTCATCGGCTAAGTCACTTCCAGATCTCATTGACACTGAACAGCCTGTTGATCTTCTACCCGAGCAGCGATATTTGGAATGCGATTATTGTTCAGAGACTTTCTCGAATCGCGATGTGCTTGAAGAACACCTCAAGTCCCACGATTATCGCATTCTTCACTGTTGTGAAGATTGCGGAGAAGAGTTCCCGACCAATAAAGCAAAAAGGAGTCACAATGTGACATGCGTGAAGAAGCTGATTTGCAAATATTGCGACATAATTTTAGATTCTCGAGGGAAAAAACGTCAACATGAGCAAAAGCATATTGATAGTATGTATGGCCAACTCTGTGAGGTATGCGGGGAAAGATTCAAACATCAAGGGACACTAGATCAGCATCTAAAGACGCAACATACGATTTTGGAGAAGATTTATCAATGTCCAAAATGTCCAAAACGGTTTGCATTTAAGCAAAAATTGAGTTTTCATCTAAAGTCAGTTCACACAGCGTTAAGGGCATATCTTTGCGAAGATTGTGGTGCAGATTTCAAAAATCCAGCAAGTCTGAGACATCATAGAATCAGAAAACATCAGACAGTTGGAAATAAGAAAGAATGTTCAGTTTGTAGAAAATTGGTACCATTTTATAGCTTGTCCAAGCACATGCACACTCACAAAGCTTATAGCATCAAGTGTCCACATTGCGACAAAATGTTCAAGAATAGCTCGACTTTGAAACAACACGTGAGAATTCACGAGGACCAAAGGCAGTATCGTTGCGATACCTGTGGAGTTGGATTCAATCGAAGAGATGGTTTGAGGTTACATATGCGAGTACACGAAAAAACAAGTAGCAGAGGATTGAAGGAATGTTCTTGTCAAGTGTGCGGAGAAAAATTTCCAAATCATTCGACCTTAGTGATGCACAGAAATAGGATGCACAAAGACGGAAGACAATATACATGTAATATTTGCAATAGGTCAATGGTTTCTGCATGGTCGCTCGAATGGCATATGTCACACATTCATAATGAATCGATGCCAGGTAAGATGCCTATACGTTTCTCTCTCCTCCCTCCTACTCCTGTGTGTATGTGCCTAAGAAAAGCATATACATACGTTACTATTATATATCCATATTAAAAATGAAAACCTTTTACTGCTAATAATAATAATGTTCTGTCTGAACATTGAACGAAGAAAATATATCTCCCAATCGACATCAAGCGAATGATTAAAATGATTTCTTTTAAAGGTACTACTCGCAACGAATCTGGTTTACCAGAAAAGAAGAGGGTCTCCTGCTATCATTGCAACAAGACATTTAAAACTGAAATGATTCTGCGCACGCACATAAAAAACACGCATATGGAGAAAGACCCAATGAAATGTGACGACTGTGAAGCCACTTTCACATCCGAAGTACGTCTACGTCATCATATGATGGTCGCGCACGATCGTCTCGAGGGTACCTTGGCATGTCCTCACTGTCCGAAACGATTCGTCAATCAATTAAGACTAAAAACTCACATGATCTCTCATTCCGAGGAAAGGCCTTACACTTGTGAAATTTGTGGCTTCAATCTTAAGACAAAAATACAGTTGATCAAACACCATCAGAATCGGCATAGCGATGAAAGACCTTTACAATGCAGGTAAAAATCAATTTCAATGCAGGTAAAAAACAAAATTTCACCTGGCTAGTTCACCTGATATTTATCTGATATGTCGCGACAAAATGGATGCGACGGTAATTGCGATCGCATTCATTCAAATTAAACGTCAAAACTTTAGTCAAGTTAATACATTTATTACTATACATTCATCACATTTATTTATTATCCTATTTTTATTCAAGACATTGTCCTTGGCGATGCAAGCAAGTAAGTGCGCTCGTTTGCCACGAGCGTACGCACACCAATGAACGTCCATACTCGTGCAGTGTTTGTCGGCAAGAATTCAAATATCTCGGAGATAAGAATAAACATGAACGGCGTCATGAAAGTCTCGGTGGTTCCGGATTCAAACGTATTGTGCCTGGAAGGAATATTAAGCCTAAAGTGCGCGTTCAGGATTCCTCGAGTTCCGAACAGGAGCAGATCTCGATCAAAGATTCCGTAAATAGTCAGCCGGATATTCAAGTTACCGAGGAACAATATGGAGAACAACAAGCAGAACAATATGAACAGAAATTCCACGAAGAGCAAATCGTAAAGTTCGAACAAGAGCAGGTTGTAAAGTTTGAAGAGCAAGAGGAATATGGACAAGTATATGAACAGGTAAGGATTTCTATGATTTCATTTTGATCAGCTCAAAAAGATGTTACTGTATAAAATTGTCCTTACAGCTTGTCGTAAATTTGTATTTTGCACGTCAATAATATACATATACATATAAAAAATATGGGAACAAAAAAAACATATATATATATATATATATACACACACATATAAGAACATTTATTTCTTAGTTTAGTTGATCTTAAACTCTGAATTTTAGTTTTCAATTTTATTACTTTCTCTTAGGAATATGAAGAAAGTTCAAGAGAAGCATCGGAAGCCACAGAGGTGATCATGAATATGGAGGATCCCAATGTGTACACGGAAGAAGTAACAGCCGACAATATAGAACCCAGCGCGGAGATTATGACGGATGAGATAATGACAAATGATATTTTGCAATCTGGCACCACCGTTGTACATCTACAACGAGAAGATGATACTGGAAAGATTCAAATGATACCTGTCGTATTATCCTTACCTGATTTATCGGATGCAAATGCCGAGGTCAATCTTGCTACCGCATCTATTATGTATAATAATTAGATTTAATCTTTTTTTCGAGAGAGAAAAGAAAGAGAGGAAAGAGAATACAACATAAATTTAAATTAAATATATATTAATTCATATGTACTTGTAAACACGAATATTTTTTATTTCTGATAATCTGGGATTCTAAAGTCTATGAAACATAACGTTTAAAGTACTTCATATGAACTGACGCATCAAGGAAAAACCTTGATATTTCTCATACGTTCATGTTTTTGCGTCGGAAAGAATCATCGGGATGCAATGCGTACTTTGCAATAGTTTTCCCGTTTGTATCTCTCTTTCGATAAGAACAGTGCCAGAATTGAACGCAAAGAAAATGTGAAAATCATAAGAAAAATATGCGAAAACTTATGAAATTATAAAACGCCAAGTATAAGAGGTGTAGACTGATGGAAGAAAGATATACCTAAAAATTAAAGAATTATAAAATTGTAAAATGTAAGAACAGATGGTAGATCCCCAAAATTTGTCATCAGGGATACTCATGATGAACGATGTGAAGTGAAGGAAATGATTGCAGCTTCTAAGAATAGATGTAAGAATAAATAATATATAACATACGAAGCTAGAAGATTATAAAGATTGATAAGTGCAAACAAGGAAAACAAGATGAAGACTTTCATGGAGAAAAAACTTGAAGAAATGAAAAATTGCACAAAGTGAAAAAAGAAACTTTTGAAAGTGCTTATTTTACAGAGTAGTGCATATGTAAACTATTTTGTATAAATCAATGAAAAGATGTGAATAAAATGCGTCTCTGCGTGTATATGCGTGCGTGTGTATGCTCTGTGTGTGTGTGTGTGTGTGTGCGTGTGTGCGTGTGCGTGAAGGCGTGCGTTATTATGTATTAAATATATTATCATCCTTGTATCGATCTTTGTGAGTATCATGCGTTGTGCATTTCTTTATAACAAACTATCAATCTGTTCTTTTTATGTGCTTTCTGCACTCGTTTAAATTTCTCTTTTTGAAGAACTTTTGAAAGATTGAGAAACTATTATCATCACTATTATCTTGTTCATTTTACTTCCTCCAGCGCCTAAATAAAAAAAAATATATGTAATTATATATATAATATAATTATCTCATTTATGATATAAATAGTACAACTGATTAGAAATTTTATACAAATACAATCTAAAAAAGGGAAATAGACTTTATTCTTTTTTGCACTCCCATCTCCCTTTTTTTTCCCCTTCTCCTCCAAATTGCGAATGTAAAGAACATTCGACCGATATTCACAGATAACAGAGTTCAGACAGAGAATGCAAATGTATCGATTACTTTAAGTGCAGAAAGTATAACTAAAGGACAGATGTAATAAATTGATAATAATAGATATGTACGTTCTAACTGCATCTTCTATATCTTATTTCCCTTTTCTCCGAATTTCGGAATTTATAGCACGAATTTGATTGACATTGGGACATTAATGTGCATATTGATTATTCTATGCAGACCTACAAATATATAATATTGTCAAATGTATATAACATTGTCAAATGCAGTATTCGATGCATCTTGAATTTTACAATAAAGTAGTATCGCGAATACTGTCTAGTTGACTTGCTGCGATTTCTTCAAGACAATCGAACTTGCAGAAATGCATGGGATGCATGTCTGGCACAAATTATTCCATTGTTTAGCGGAATATATATGTGTGTGTGTGTGTGTGTGTGTGTGTGTGTGTGTGTATATATATATATGCACATTAGATATTTTATCGATTTTTTCTATTTAAGTAAAACGGACTAAATTATATGATAATATGCTTTATTCTGTAGCAAATTTGCGACCTAGTGCGTCCAATTCTTTATTAACGGTTTCATTTTAGATACATAAATTGTAAGTAAAAAGAACAATCATTATAATGATTCTACATATTTTAGTTGCATTTTCTGCGCATTCTTATAATTCCTCTCTTCTTTTCTTTCCTCTAATGTCCGAATATGTATTGTTATCTCAACTTAAATGTAGATAGTGTAATGCAGTTAGAAAAAAAAACAAATTATATGCTTTTTGTATATTATACTTATACATTACTAGTGTTTATATTTTAACAATCGAGACAAGACGCTAGCTTTAGATATATTGTGCCATTAGATAAAATAGAATAGATAAAATAGAAATGTACGACATAAAGCGCGTTTCTAGCATTACAAGTCACTTATCGATTCTTTTTCGAGATTCGAGACAATCGATTCTAAAATCTACTTTTGACGATTCGTAAAATCATCATAAAGATTGACGCATTTAATTTCTTTTCCTAAATTTATGCTTTATAAACTATATAGAATAGAGCATCGATAACGGGAAAAACGAGATTAAAAGGGATTAATCTATCTTGTTAAGGATAACAAAATTATATAGCGTAAAAGGCACGTGAGAAACTGTGTTTTTGAAATAGGTACACGTGTATATAAAAGATTTTATATATATATATATATATATATATATATATATATATATATATATATGTATGTATGTATGTATATATAACTTACATCACAATTATTATTTCTGATAAAACAATCTAAACCATAAGATTTGAGGCAAGAGCTAAGCATGTGCCGTCTTTTGTCTCCTTTTAAAGATCTTGTTTCATATTCATCCCTTTTGGAACAGGATAGCGCACTTTTCCTTTCCTCTTCCCCCTCCCTGCCATCTTCTTTTCCTCTCATCTTCTTCCGCGTTTTCTCCTATTTTATTCCGTTTCAACATCAACGGAAATGTTTATAAAGAGGAAGAGAAAAGAAATTCATTTCTTATCTAGGCTTTGGTAATATTGTACGAGCACTTGCCACGCCTTGGGTGCCATGAAACCGTCCGGCGGACTCTGGCCCATTTTTGCTAATCCTGAAAGCACAGATTCGCTTGAATCAAGATACAAATTTATATATAGTATTGAATCAATTTGAATAGTTGCAACATGTCTGGAAACGAATAAATTATCGATCTCCAAATTATACTTGCTTTTTAATTAAATATATTTTTGTAATTTTTGATAATTTTAGAAATTATTGTAATCTCTAATGAAACATAACAACATATAGAACATATATGTATCTTTATCCAATGATAATTTTATCTTTATCGTTAACCGTTATTTCGCATATTTTATACCGTAATATATGTAATATATATATACATATATATATTCTGTAAGATCATTGATCTCGGTTTTATCGCCTTGGTTTACGTTATTAGTATTTCTTTAGGTATATTAGCAGAGACTTTTCACCTCGCATTTTTGTTCCCGAGATAAATTCGAAATCCTGTTTCCGTTCGGATTCAAAAAATGCCATTTTGCTGTTCCGCGTATCATAGGCGGCCACCTTAAAGGGAATTATCTCGAGATCATCAAGACCTCTGGCCATGGAGAGCACTCTGGCACCATGAGTGGGATCGTACAGATTGCCATCGGGCGTGGCGTCCTTGTTGGGATGTGGAATACCCGCGGGATCCCTGCCTACGATGTAAAAATTGGCACCGGCGTTCATCCTGGCTTTCGCGTGCCATTGCACCTGCGACAATCGGAAAGTTTGCGAATCGTTGATGGAAAATCGTTGAGACGTCGAACAGCACGTCGTGAGTATAGCGAGTTACGATAAAATACAAAGACAAAATGTAAACCGCGATGCGAGAACAGTGCGAGAGAGAACAACCAGGGAGATAATGCGAACGCACGGCATAATCGACAGTAAATATATATATATATATATATGTATATATATATAATGCTCGTTGGTAGAATTTCCACCTCGATCGGTCCGGCATACATCATCGGACTGGGGAAGATGGCCAGCAACGTGGAATCGGCATCCAGTACACCTTCGTCCAGAACGGCCTTGTGTTGAAGAATCCTGGTACGCAGAGGCACATCGTCGTCCTTCGTCCAGCCGCCTAGCGGATGTAACAGTAGCACGGGATTCTTGAAACCCCGCTCCTTCAGCAACCGCCTCCTGGTGTCCTTGGTGATAAATGGCAAAGCAAATGTTAGCGTGCTCTGTCTTCCTCTTTTTCTTTTCCGTTCCTTTCTTCTTTTTCGTAAATTATTTGTTATATTAACCTGCATGAGCAACGCATGCCCGTTATGAATGGGATTTCTCAATTGGAAGGCGAACACGGCATCGGCCTTCATTTTCCGGCATCTGGCGCGAATCTCGTTCGGCGTGAGCCTGTACTTGTCGAGTCCGTCGTGCCAGCTGATTCTCTCGAGCACTTCGAGATCGCCGCCCATTAACCAGTCCCCGGAATCATGAATCAATCTGACGTAAGGATGAGCCAAATTGTTGGTGCCGAATTGCCAACTGCAGCGTTCCTCCTTTCGGTGGAAATAAAACTCTGGTCTTCGTAAGATGGCGAGAATCTCGTCCTTGTATCTCAAGCTCACGGCGCAAGAACCCTCCAAGCGATTCTTGTCGGTAGTGCTTATCGCAAGGACGATTGGTACCGACTGATTGACCTCCTTGCTATCCTCGAGCAGACATCGCAGATGTTGGGCCTTACGATTGTTAAACGGGCCATTAGGACATTAATATAACTTATGACATTACAAGGGACTTATGACGTTTACGGAAAGATGTGACGGGAAGAAGGAATTATCGATACGCGCTACTCTTTTCTAGTCGGCCAAGCTCAAGACATCAGTCGCCGATTCTCGAACGGTGACCTCCTAACTAGCATTTCTATCGTAAAACTCCAAAGGTCAATTTTTCATAGCGGGATATCATGGCTGAAATAAACAGACGTTGGGAAAGAACTTTACGCGCGCGTGCAAAAGAGGAGAGAGAGGGGGGGAGGGGGAGAGGAGAGGAAGAGCAGCGAGATCTACTCTGTTATCGAACCGTTTTACTGGAGGAACTTTCGAGAGGAGCAGTTTTTGGAGCCACAAATCGTCGAGTCTCGATCGTCGGAATACGCGCGGATATTTATGGATATTTATGGATATTTATGGATATTTATGGATATTTGTGGATATTTGTGGATATTTATGTACAGGATTATTATTTATGTATGCACATACATTCGTGCATACCTGAAGATATTGATATTCTCTCATGAAACCCGTTAATGGCGCTGCCCATCCCTCGGCCAAGATCTGCAGCCACTGCACATCGAGTTCGGTGATCTTCACGCTCGGCAGAGTCCCCGCTTCCGCTTTTGCCGATGCCAGTCTAGAATCCGGTACGAAGAGTTCCCTGATCAGATCCGAAGATTTTTCAAGCTGCGGAATGATGCGATACTTTTTTAGAAGCTCGATCACGGTCGACGCGGACTCTTCAAGGGTGCAATTCTCCGTCTTGACGACTAAATCGGGATTCGTGGGTCTCTCGTACATTTGATCGATGCCAGTGAAGCCTTTGATAGCGCCTAGTCGAGCTTTCTTGTAGAGACCTTTCGTATCGCGAGCTTCGCAAACTCGCAAAGGCGTGTCCACGAATACCTCGAAGAAGGGCAAGTCAGCCTCTTTATGAATCTGCCTCGCTATTTGTCTGTCTTCCTCGAAAGGCGATACAAAACTGCAGAGACAGATCTGTCCGCTATCGGCGAAGAGTTTCGCTACTTCGGCTACTCTTCTGATGTTTTCCTTTCTATCTTGTTTGCTGAAGCTCAAATTGCGATTCAGGCCACTCCGGACGTTGTCGCCGTCCAGACTGTAAGCTGGAATACCGTGGTTTATTAAAATGGCCTCCACTTGAAAGGATATGGAGGTCTTGCCAGCACCTGAGAGTCCGGTCAACCATACCGTGCAACCTCGAAATCCTTCGATATTGCCGATAGCTTGTCCTCGTTTCGCTCTGGATACATGATGGGCTTGCTCCGATACGTTTGCGCAGCTCTGAAAGAGTTTTTAATTCTTTTACTTCTTCTGTATAAACGTATAATCATATAATCATATATGAGAAAAAGCATAGGCGGGATAAGAAAWAARCTCATTTTCGTGTATCTCTTTCTCTCTCTCTTTCTCTCTCTCTCTCTCTGTTTCTCTCTTCCTCTCTCTTGTATGCCTCGCGAGAAACTCTCGCACAACTTTTGTCCTCGACTTTTACGAGTCAATTTAAAGGAAAATTTAAAAGAAAAATTTATTATCACATAAGGAAGAAAACGCGCATTATTTCGTTGAAAGAATATGTTAAAAGAATTTTATATGCTCTACATATAAAATATGTATATGTATCAACTAGCGTTAACGATATAATTGTAGGAAAATTAATTGTTACACATTTTATTGTGATTAACTTTATTCTACTTTCTATTTCTTTTTGATTACTTTGTTTAATAATAAAATTTCTTTATTTGATTTTATCATCATTAATCATTTCCTATTTTAATTTTCTTTTTTCTCTATATTTATTTGTCTGTATCTAATATCGCTGTGATCTATTGTGATTTTTTTCTAAAGCTCGTAGAGTAAATGTGAGATGGCTGGTATAAACGAGATAAATAAGAAATGCAAATGCATTTGAGATAAATGATAAAAATGATTGATAATATCAAACATTGTTTGTCTGTACGAAAATGAACATTTCCGTTTTTCTATATTGACATAATATGAAACATTTTATACAAGCGTCACAATTGAAACAATTGTAGAAGAAAATATTCATAATCAACGAATGAGACTATTCGTGTACTTTTTGCATTTAAAAGAAAATAGGATGTAGGATATCACGAGTGAGCGAACGAGAGAGAGAGAGAGAGAGAGAGAGAGAGAGAGGGGGGGGAGCGAAAGACAGCAAGAAAGATAGAAATATGAATAAGAAACAGACGAATAAAGAGAAATAAAGTGTGAAAAGCATAGCCAAGTCGAATGTATCTACGAGAATTAAATATCGAACGTAAAAGCGAATGAAATAATCCGTTATATTAGTTTAGCTTCGCGTTATACAAGAAGAGGAGAAAACAACATTGCGATACATATACCGTCATCAATTTTTTACTCGGTGGCGGTGCAATATCTTGTTCGTTGCTCGATGACATGACTGCAACTACGATAAGAATATGTATATATACGTGGCAAGTCGAGCACGATCAGAGACGACACTCCTCATTGATCAACAGCGCTGTACTGAACGGCGTGACGTTGCGACGAGAGCGATGCAAAAGTGTGTCACGTGACGACCGGACGTATTTAACGTATATATAGGGTGTCTCGTAACATTGTCAACAGATATTCTGATTCTGGATTCGTCTCCGACGAAATATTGTCTCTCATAACTGATGACGTCGCTTGCATTATATAAATATATAATTATTAACATACATCTTGTATTTTAGTACAATTTATTTCGCTCCACCGTAAAGACAAAGAGAGAGGGAGAGAGGGAGAAAGAGAAAGAGAGAGAGAGAGAGAGAGAGAGAGAGAGAGAGAGAGAGAGGGAGAGAGGATGAGGCTACAGGTGTGGGGAGGGGAGAGGGAGAGGGGGAGAAAGAGAAATGGACAGAATAGAAAAACGGCAGGGAAGAAAAATGTATGCATTTTTGACATTTTATATTCGCCATAAAATAGATAATACATCTTCTGGATAAATGTAAGAGAATTAGAAAATTGAAAACGTTGACATTCCATGAAGGAATTTTTCACGCTCTTGTCGATACAAACGCAAGTATCATGCCGTTGCTTTAAGATTCGTACACGAGACTGAGCGTAGCATAAAATTTTCATCGATGTTAGGATGTTAAGCTATTAATTTGCAAGGATTTGCAAGATGTTAATAAAATTAAGAGAACTTGATAACAAACAAGATTTAAGTATTATTACATTTTACTAATAATTAATTGAGCATCGTTACACATCCGCATCCGTGTCTGTCTTTCGTTACCTTCTATTGTCAATTTTGACAAGTATGACAAGTACTGACAAGTACAAAATATGACAAGTATTATATAAGTTTGTTATCATGTGTTATATTACAGGATTTTTCATAAATCTAGTCCTTTTATAAAAATATCATCTCTCTATCTCTCTCTTTTAAAAAAAATGAATCTTTGCAAACATCTTTTATACAAACACATACGCACGCGTGTATCTCATAATAAATTCAACTGGTTATGATAATTCATCGATATCATTAGATGAAATCACCTGCCAATATTATGAGAATTATGTCAATGAAGAGATAACGAGACTCGATAGGGAAATGATACGAGATCGCAAACGGTAATTATAATAAATGCCGCTACGATACGATAATATCGAAACATTTTACTTTCTTTACGGAAAGATAATGATTTTCTTTAAACTAAATGATTATGCCATTAATGATAAAACGATATTGCACAAACCGGTAATGTGGAATAAACGATTACGGTAATAGCGATAATAATAGATAGTAATAATAATAGTGATGATAACGAATGATCATTTCGAATATAGAATATAGTAGAGAATATTGCTCTCGAGGAATGTGTTTGTATAAAAATAAAGTTTCTCAAAGTTGTTAAATTCAAAAGTTTCGTACGAGATACGATACAATACGAGTTATGCGATTCCAAAGAAGAGGACTCGAGCACTGATGAGTTGCACGGGATGAGAGAGAAATAAGATGTACGAAAGTATGATCAATTACCATTCTATCTATCCCTTTTCTGCTCTATCGCTTTATAGCATCGTACATAAAAAGATTACTTTTACTATCTCGTTGAGAGAAGCGACAAAGAAGCTGATCTACGCAAATGCGTAGATCAATTTCATTTATCTTTCTAATCGGTCATAAAAAAATCCTTGTTATCCGAATTAAATGTCCGAAAAAAAGTAATCAAATTGTAAAGAAATTGCGATCATTGATAAAACGTATACATTGGAAAAAGTTAATAATGCGTGCGCGATATCCAAAATCCACCATCTCTCTATTTTCAATGAATTTTTGCCGATCAGCTTTTCATCTCAACAATGACATTTTGCGATTTGTCGCAGCATCCTGCGAAAAAGCGAAGCATATAGACCCTTTCGACATGTACAAATGAGGGAAGAATGTCGCTATCCACAAAACTATTTCGATATCTCAATCGATCTTCTTTGATGTTCCAAATACTGAAAATTCTGACTTTTGACTTTTGTCAAAGATTCATAAAATTAATCTTTGTTAGTATGTAATTGTATCAACTGTATCAATCAATAAATTATCATCTTTTTCAATGATCACAATGTTTACTTGCAATTGTTTGACATTTATATTCGATACAATATAACATCTTTTAGGATGAAATTATATAAACTTTCGATTAAGGAGGCTTTTAAGATATCTATTTTTTCTCGGAATCCATATTCGCAGGAATGTGGAACAAGAACACAGAAAAAATTAAGTTGTCGTTAACGATTTTACTTGCGATAATAATAATAATTTTTTATTATTATATAAATATCAATATCTGCGACATTAGTGATATTCGAAAGACGAAATTAATAATTTCAAGTTACGATACGTGACAATAGAGGATAGATTCGCTTTATAACATACATATAATCTCAATTTCTTAACTAGAGTTAATAATTAGCACTTTTGTATGCAAAATAATTTTGCCACGAGTAAGGTCGGCCCTAAACGGAAAATATCAGCCGTAAAAATTTCATTATTCCCTCGTCGTTTCCCTGGTTTTCAAATAAACTTCATCGTCTTATGCATATCGAATATTTTTAACATTAAAGGAAATACGCAAACCGAAATAATAAGAAAAAAAGAAAAAAAAAGACTATCACAATTTTGACTCTTTGCTTATTATCGGTCACATTTGCTCGCGTCGTACCGATTTCTTTAAATCTTGAAGCTTGTAATCTTATGCTCGAGCAACATATTATTCTCTGGTGGCAGAGACAGGCAAGCTCGCAGAATATTCTCAATGGCAGCTCGCTGCCGAAAGAGAGCATTCACGACAGGAGTCCCCGGAGGTACCAGGGGAGCCTTGCAGAGATACGATAGAATAGAAAGCACGCTATGGAAGCTGGAAAACTCCTCGTTGTCCTCGTCCGCTCTCTTCAAAGTGATACGAGAACAAAGCTCGGCCAAGATAACGAGATCAAGGATGATGGGAGTCGCTAGGAGAGAATCCTCGCACGTGTTGTGAATCACGATAGTGTTATGACCGCCAAGCATGATTTCGGAAGTATACTCGTCCATAGCTCTCTTGCTGTCGCCTGATAAAAAAAATAATACGGATTGAATAATTATTTTATATTTTGGGCAGCGTAGTAATCTCGAACGGATTACTCTTAAAAGTATTTTACACATAGTATTATTTTTGCATTTTCCGATCGATCGAGTAAAAAATGAGGGCGTACCGACATAAGGAACATATTTGATGACGACGCAATGGTCCGGCTTTTCCCCAGATTTGTAGAGAATGCTGTTGGATTCTACCATGTCATCCACAACGTTACTCTTGGAGATCTTTACGCAGATGTTGATTAGAGAGAAGAAGAAGAAGAAGAAGAAGAAGAAGAAGAAGAAGAAGAAGAAGAAGAAGAAGATGGCTATCATTAAATGTTGTTATTATTATCGGATAAAATACTCGTTTGCATGTCGTTTACGTACTTCTTTCGAGCGGAACTGTTGCGGCGCAGATAAATTATATCCATCATTGTTCCCTAAGTGATTGTAACTGACGATCGAAACTGGCTTGATACCAGCCGATACGAGAAAATCCACGAGTACGGACTTGAGTTTTGTCTGACCAGACTTGAAGTCGTCGCCGCCGATGAACGTCTTCTGCCTCTCGGCTAGTTCAAGAGCACCTGGCACAAAAGTGTTTTGCGGGGATCCGTTGATATAGGTACACTGAAAATATTTTTTTTTTTTTTAGTTTCAACAAACAGACAAATTTTCTTTATTAGTTTTTTTATTAGTCATTTATTATTTCAGCAAATAAACAAATGCTAATACGTTTCAAAAGATCAACGAAGTCGCGGAAAGTTGTTTAAACGATCTCGAGTATCTCGATTATTTTATATTGCATTATTTTATTTAACATTGCATCATAATTTGACGCCAGGAACAACAACAACAGCGGTTGTTGAATGAACGATAGATTATATTTGCATTCTGTATTCTGCATCTTTATATACCAAAAAAGAAAATAAGAAAAAATAAGTAAGAGAAATTACGCACACAGAAGAGAGAAAGGGAGAGAGTGCGAGAGAGAGAGAGAGAGAGAGAGAGAGAGAGAGAGAGAGAGAGAGAGAGAGAGAGAATGTTAATCTTACTCCTTCTAGAGCGGCTGCTACGGCAAACATGGTGCTGGGACTGATCTCAGGATGATTGTCCTCGATTGCTTTTAGCAGATTGTCGGCTGTGTCATTGATGCCCATTATGATATCCGAGAATCGCTCCGTATTGGCAGTCCATAAGACTATTATCTGATCCAAGCCCTTTGTAGTCTTAAATTCCACGATGTCGTTACGAATGCAGTTGAGTTGTTCGGCTTTAGTGCCAGTGATGACGTTGTTTGCCCGTTTGCCCTTTGCAAGTAAATTTTGCAAGCAATAAATGATCGCTACGCGATGGAAATAATAGATTATACTTGATACAAGAGGCGAAATTAATAGCGTTAATGCTCTATGTATATATAAAAATTTGCGAGTAATGTTAACTGTGTGTAGCAGATGAGACTAAATATTGATGCAAAGAAGAAAGCATTCGCTCTTCAACGTGTACAGAAAAAGAGAGAAAGAGAAAGAGAGAGAGAGAGAGAGAGAGAGAGAGGGGGGGAGGGAGAGAATCGTACAAATAGAAAATTATAGAATTCTCGCAATTATGGAAAGAAAATCTTAATGCTACTCTTAATCTTATTCGCTAATGTTACTAACGTTGCTCTTGATATTACCACGTATAGATACAGCCTTTACCGATTTACGGCACGGTAGACTGGTGTACCGTACAAGTGGAAATAAAAATCGTGATATATATGTATATAGTATCTTTAGATATATGCACGTTTCCAGTTGAACGATAGTTACAATCGAAAATGATTTCTAGCTCATTTGTTTTCGCCTCTAATGTTACATAAATGAATGGGAAACTTTGTACGCTCGTGCGTTAAAGTAAGGAAGCATATAATTCTTCTTGGTTCTTATCGTAAGAATATCTCTAGAATATTAAAGAAACATTGAAAATTATTGATACCTCTTTTCGTCACGGTTGGAACGCGTTGTCGGCTTCAGTTTTCTTACGTTGTACCGTATTATGATTTTCCTTTTCTTGAAAACTAACAATATAATTTATCGTCTTACATTATAGACATACATAAACATGTCATAAAATGTAATAATAATCTATGAACTCTGTCATTCAACGTCATTTTTATTGCATTTAATGATGGTAATCTTCTGGTCCATTTTCTCCCAAACAATATAATATAACAATATTATATCGATACAAACGATTTCTCTTTTAAATTATGCATTAAATTTAATCATCTGCGGATCTAGCGAGTCTACGATGCATTATGCGTTATCCTCGGCTACATGCAATGATACCTCTTGTCTCGGCGCGCGATAATGGCCCTTGCGTTTGAATGGATGCAAAAATATCGTAATCGCCATGTTTGCGCGCGCGCGCGCGCGCGTAACGGATATCGGGTGTATTTAAAAAAGAGACAGACAGAGAAAAGAAAGAAACAGAAAGAAGAAGAGCAAAGTTATAAAGAAACAAATAAATAAAATAAAAATAATGTGTCTCATATCATAAGATTGGTATATTATATATATATATATATATATATAATATACCAATAATTCTTTCCGTAATGTAATATTGGTTGAACGACACGCACCGGTGTATGCGTGGTCGTCAATTTGCCAAGAGTGAGATGACACGAAGAGGAAGCGAATCGAATCGAATCGATTCGATGTAATCGTTTGGTCATTAACGGTCATTTTCGCACGCCAGCCATGTAGAGGAGAGTGAATTCCTAAATGAAAATGATCCCGATACTCGTTAAACGTTGCCTGATGACGATCGTTACCTGATTCGAGGCGATGAAATCGGGATAATATATGCTCTTCCTTGGTCGCATCCGTTCCATGTGTGGTCGCAATTGCACTTGTAAGTTTACATCCAACACTTGGGCGCGCGTCATGGCTCGCGCGAGATTCGCATCTGAGATATCCCAGCCATCGATCGCGATGTCATCGGGATTCACCAGTGGCAACATGTCGGAGATGGGAATGTAAATATCTCCCCCTTTGCTTTTTCTGCCTAATCTTATGGTGGATGCTTGCGTCATCGAGCCATACCTGATGGAGAGAGAATACGAAGAATAAGAAGAACTGGGATGCGAAACTCGCGTTTACTCTCACTCGCCGAGGTATCGTTAAATAGGGTGGTAAGTTATCATATTAGGTGTAGGATCGTTCAAGACGGAGAAAGAGAGATAAGAAAAACGAAAGGAATCGATAAAGAGCAGTCTCGCTGATCCAAGTCTCTCAACTTGCAATCGAATGATCGTCAAATCATCTTTTAATTATCTTGCGTGTTCGCACGCGAGATATTTTGCGTAGAATAGATAAAGGAATCGCCGAAGGACGTACCAGTTTGCGATCTTTGGACCCTCCTTCGTCTCCCACGATAATTTTAGCTTATTCGCCAATAAAGCCGCTGTCACAGTGCTGCCGTTGTTTCCACCCCAGCCGACCAGCATCAGACCCAACTTGGGAAGCTTTATCATGGTCCTGATCAACAATCTCGTCGAAATGGGCGTGACCTGTGCAAAAGGTATCGTGCTACGGGAGAAAGCGATATCTCGATCTCTCTTGTTTCTCTCTCGTGATCATGGGAGCAGGGAAATTTGAGTGAATTTGATAAAAATCGGTACACCTTGGGAACAGATGCTCGATATCAGATGCGCGATATCGTGGATTCGATCGATCTCGAGACAACGACAAAATAGTTTCACGGACCTTTCACGGACAATGTTCGCCCGCGATTTTATTTTTATTTTTTTTTTATCGCGTCACGTACGACGAGAGAGAGGGGGAGAGAGACCGCCGCTTGAACGGCATGATGATCGCACGATCATCCTCAAGTAAGAGTAAATTTCCTATTTCCTCGAATCCAGTGTTGTCATGAAAAATTGTCCTTCAACTCCAACTTGGCGAGGAACGGATCGCATTAGCGTTCTACGAGACCTCGTAATATCCGATTAGCGGAGATTAGCGGAGATGAACGATACTTGGTTTACTTGATTTCAATGAAGCTTCCTTAGCTACTTCGCGAAGCCAGAGTCGGTAAAAGTAAATCATTATCCACGCGAGATTCTCGCAATGACGTGCCTCTGCAGCAGCAGCAGCAGCAGCAGCAGCAGCAGCAGCAGCAGCAGCAGCAGCAACAACAACAACGATAGTTCAAACGCAGCAACTCGATATCGAGTATCGGATGACGCGAACATCAGCGGCTGGTCAGGCTGCTCGATGAACGGATCTCACCGTGTAAGCGTCATCGTCGTTCTCATCGACCAAGGTCGTCCGATACTCGTACTCCGCTTCGATCGACTCCTCCGTGTAGCGCACCCTCGGCGAGTTTACGCGCACCTTCAAGCTCGCCATTTCCTGAAACGTAGCAAATGTAGCACGCGGGAGTGAGGATATCGAGTACGCCCTGCATACGCGAATGATTCGGAAAGTCGAGAGAGAGAGAGGGAGAGAGAGAGAGGGAGGGAGATTCCGGCGAATCTCGAGCGCGGGGATCGCCGATTCCGAAACTTTCGATAGGCGACCTTAAGGTTGCTTCGAACGATCGATCGGCGTGGAAAAATCGAGCTGGAACCGCTCCCCCACGCGGGGAGAGTTTTTCGAGAAGGTTCTACTCCGAGAATCGATTCTCATCGAGAGACGTGTGTATCGAAAAGTCGAAACTCACCGAAATTCTAGCGGCTTATTAATGGCTTATAAGAAATGGCAGGAATCGCGCGGATCTCCGACGAATCGCAAAGATTCCGCAGCAGGCGAGAAACGAATGCAAGAGACGAAGCGAAAAGGAAATGACGACGAGATGAAGCGACGACGGACGAATGCGCGAGGACTGAGCCCTCCCTCGTTAGCTGCCGAGACGCAAGTGCGGCGCCATCGCGCGATTCGCGTCGTCGCTGCGCCTCAATGTGCGTTAGAGATCGAAACAGGGGCTGCGATCATAGGGGCCTCTCGCGAGGAATCGCAAACTATCGCCTATCACTTATCGCCTTCTCGTCTTTTCGCCTGACCCCTCCTCTATTTATCTTTCCCCTAATTGAAGCTGGATCGAATTGGAAATCTTTCCTGAATTTCTTCAATTTAGCGTTGGCCTCGTTTGTCTCGTGTCCTCTTTCGATCGCGCGTCCTTTCGATCGAGAGATCGCTGCCCTCGTAGATCCGACGATGAACGATGAGTGCGATGTACGATAAAGATACTGCGATCTCGAATCTCGAAAGACGATTTTTATTAAATAAAAGTACCGTAAAGCCCGTTATAAAAGGTACCATAAAAAGACGAAGGAATAAATTTTGATGTCGCACGCCGCTCGTCGCACGTCAAGCGTATCGCGTATCGCGAAACGTATCGCATACGTTAATCGCTGCGTTAATCATGACACCGCGCTGCGAATGCGTTGACTCGAATTCTTTGACTCGCGTCTTGAGCTCTTTGGCGAGCTCTTTACATCGACTCTTTTTACATCGTTGTTTTTGCAACAACGGACGGCCAAGCAACGGCCCAACTCACTCTTCTACGAGAGTGACCGAGGCTTTTCTTGTGGTCGAGGGAAATCCGCTGGGACTTGCGTCGCAGGACTGATTTCGACTGATTTCCGACATTTTTCCGACCTTTCCCCTCTTTCGTACTTTGAAGGCGCGTTTTACTCGTTTTTCGAAAAACTTGGACGTCGTCCGATCTGCGCATCGTTGCGAGTCGTGCATTAATCGTGCGCGTAAACGCGAACCTCCCATTCGTGCCTTCGTGCACGCGTGTGAAAATTATTTTGTCTGTTGTTAGACTGATTATTGGATATATAAATAAATATGAATAAATAGAAACGAAGAAAACGAAGAGAGACAACGGTTTCCACTGTATGAAGAAAACGAGAGCGAATACCGAAGGAAGAAGGAAGACGTTAATCGTGGTCGCAGCGAGCAGCGAAGCAGGAAAAAGTCTCGACTCGACGATAAACACAGGAAACGGCAAGTTAAGGCGATATCGGAGTGCGCGTTGAGATTGCGCGAGCAGCGCTCGAAAATTTTACGACGACTCGTATCTTCCTTCTTGCTTACGCGTCTCTCTGTTGTTCTCGGTCTTCACCGAATAGCTGAGAAAGAATAGGTGAAGATGATGGAAAATCCCGGGAATGCCGGGAAGAAAGATCCATTCCAAAGAGATATTCTTTCATCGACCATTCATTCATTCGGCGCGTCTTGCTAACCGTGCGCGTTTGTCTAACCTCACGAGATTGATCATCGTACTTCGATCATCGATTCTCGATTGTCGATTCTCATTGGGCATCCTCAAAAGGGCAAGATCGTGCACGAAAAGGGTATTTCTCGCTCGAGCATTCCGCATTTTCAATTCCACGAATTCCATTTTTGTATCGTCATGCCCCGGCTGTCCCGGCGATTGTTAATAAGAGCAATCGCGGAAGCAACGCGATCGCTCGCTGACTATCAACGAATTGAGAATGATTTTCCCCGGAGATAGCTTCAGCATCCAGGTATACCACGATGGAAGCGTAGAGCAAATTCGCCGGTTGTACTCGTCAGAAGTCAGCCATCGATAAAGCAGTCCTTTATCAGTCCTCGTTCAGGCTGGCCGATTCGGTCTTGACCGAAAGTTGATCGAAATTGTTATTAATCGCGTGAAATCCGTTATCAAGGATAACGAGAAAATTTTTATCGATCGCTCGGCGAGAGCGTCAACTCGGGAAACGATCAAATAAGTAGTATTCCACTGCGATGGTATATTCGTTACGACGATGACGCGAAATAGATTCTCGTGAAGGCGCGTAACGCGCAAGGCGTGTCGACACGAAAACTCGGGAAGGACACGAGAGTGTAACAAATAGAGACGAGAGTAGGAATTCGAGTATGACGAGTGAACGACGAGCGTATCGTGTACTCTTGCTTGCACATTTTTCTCTTCCGGAATCTTTCTATCGTTTTTTAGGGCCCATGCGGATAACGCGGATCTCTAATTTGCGTCCTCGCCGAAGAGTCGCGAAGCGAAGATGGAAGAAGCGAGTCTACAACGTTGCCTTACGGGCATTATCCACGCTCGATGCTTCGCGTCGGAATAATGCGCTGAAGGTTGCACGCGTATACGTGAAGTGAACGAGGCGGGGATGAGATATTGCATGAAATCAGACGTCGAATGAGTCGATTGAATGAATTTTCAAGGGACATGGCTGGAAAGACTTTTGAGTCGAGTATGACTTTTTCTTACGCCGCGAATGTCTGCGCCCTTATTTAAGCCGATATCAATGAAAAACATGACATGAAGATATGAAAACAAGTATGAAAAACTGCCAAAAGACCGGGAAAAAGTAGTACAACAATCTTAACTACGTAAGATCAGAATATTGAGTAAATAAATATATTTATATGGTACACTTTTGCACTTACAGTACACAGTCGTTAAAATTAAAATACGTAACATGAATCGACATTACGCGACGATACGAGCGTTTGCGTGATACGTTTTATCTTTTATAAACCTTTTATAATAAATCGTTTTGCATCGCGTAAAGTTTAGAGAGAGAGAGAGAGAGAGAGAGAGAGAGAGAGAGAGAGAGAGAAACAGAGAGAGAAAGAAAGAGAGAGATCAATGTTATATTTAAATACGGAATTTTTCCATGATACAAAATATATATATATATATATATATATATATATATATATATATAATTGTACATAAAATGTTGAAAAAAAAGAAAAAAAAAAGAAAACGATTATCAACAAAGTCAAAATTAACACAATATATATGTAATCTTATTTTGCTCTCTCATAAAAATCTTTTTTCTAGAATTGATTTAGATTAATTACAGAATGTACGTAAGATAAAATAAACCTTTGCGTCGAAACTTTTTTTTTAATGTATCTCTAAGAGACGCACGCGCGCGTCTCTGAGTGATCTGAGTCTGCGATTCTTATTTCTGTAATAAATTATATACCATAAAAATCTCGATGTATTTATAGTATATTTATATCGTAGAATCGTCATATATCATTCCGTTGCGAATTTTAATACGAGGATTCCTATCATAATTTTATAATAAAAAGAAATTAAACGTTACGCACATACGCACGTACGTACGCACGTATGTGCGTTGTTATAATTTCAAAACGCTAAATTTCTAATATCTCCATCCGTTCCTAATCCATCCATTATAGAAAGTTCTTGCGATAATTACGTGTTGTTCGAGTCGCATGTTCTTTTATTACGTTCGCAATAGAAATTTCGCAGAAAAAATTTACGGCAGAAATTTATAACTCTAGCAGACGCGGACGCAATTTTACGGACTTGAAGTAACTCGTGCGCGTCGACTGCGCACTGTAGGAGACACTGCGACGATCAACAGCTCTTGGCGTTAGCTTTGTTGAAATCGTCATCGCGTATATAATTCGCGTATATAACCGCAGATTTGTACAAATCTCTGCCGCCAAGCTTTTCTGTTACAATATATTGCAATTTGTCATTGTCACACACGTGACTACGTTTCTTTGCTAAATTATACGATTATATGATTGTAATACCTATATAGTTGTATCATATCTAATTGTATAAGTCAATTAATATCAATAGATATAAATTAAAAAGAAAAAACGGATTCACCATGGGGAATAAGCTTCCGATGTACTGGTAAGTGACGAGTGTAATCGAGTGACCGCACAATGTATCACCGTATACCTGGACATGTGATATAACTACGTTACACACACACCCGCGCGTGCGCACCAACCTCTCGCGTTATATTATAATGTTCAAACAAGGAACAAGTTGATATATGAAATAGAATTCGTACCATTATCGACACGTATGTATTTCAACTGTACACACACAGTAGTAGTAGCTCTGGCGACATGTTTAACATGCAATATCGTAGCAAATCCGAAGCAACACACTTTGCACAAACACAGCATCGCGCGTTGCGCTTGTTACTTCCCGCGATTTCTTTTTTTTTCTTTCTTTTTCTTATTTATTTTCTTCTTCTTTTTTTTTCTTTTCTTTTTCTTCCTTTATACACGAGGGACTTGAGAATTTCGATGGAGATTCACTTTTCCCATTTTCGTGTTACAACCACGCAAAAATGATCATGGAAAGGACTGACCGCAAGAACCGCGTCGTCGCTTTCGCTCTCGCGCAAGGATTCAAGCAGAAAAAATGGCAAGCAAGATTCATTCGGCTTATTCATAAAATTAATGACGAATAATTCGATAATCGTTTCATTCAATAAAATTAAACTCAAATTATCGATTATAAATATTTGTTTTGTATTTTATTTATCGATAATATATCGTAATTGATTAATGATAAAGGAGAAGAGGATCATTCCTTTGAATCTTTTTAAATAACGGAACGACAAATTAATGGATTAAAATTATTCTTGTATATTGTCGTTCGACGTTAAACTCGATGAAACTCGACTTGTCAATACATGTTCCGAGATTCTCGATTTCATTGATCGATCAAAAATAATCAATTTAACGATAACGCAGTAACACGAAGGATCATTTTCACCGGTTGTCGATTACTTTATAAACTTGAAATATTTTTACGCAGCTCCTCGTTCTCGCTCCTCTTTACTCTGTCGTTGACAAATAACGATTTAATAATCGAAAAGTAAAAAGAAAGAGAAAAGAAAGAAAAAGGAAGGCGGTGCGTATCTTGTGAACATGTGGTAACGGGTGGTCCCCGTTGAAGAACCGCGTTGTATCATTATTATTATTATTATTATTATTATTATTATCATTATCATTATTATCATCATCATCATCATCATCATCATCATCATCATCATCATCATCACTATCACCACCATCATCATCATCATTATCACCATCATCATCATTATCATCATTATCATCATTATCATCATCATCATCATCATCATCAATTTATCGTATATGCAGTATGTTTCTTTCAGGAGAAATTGCCATATTGCGGAGGCTTGTTGCGGCATTAAAGAACTAAAGAAGGAAAGAATTTTGAATGTGAACGTGAACGTTAAACTTGAAACTTGCCTAGTCTGATCTAATTGCTGAAGCAAAAGCAAACCAATAAATAAATGCGGTCGTGATGGCACATTATTGCGTAGCGAAATGATCACGAGAAACGTTGCTCAAGAACGTAAATTATTATTAAATTATTACACTGCCATATAATGTGCCAGCATGATCTGTTGTCACGACACGTGATCTTAAAAATATCAGCATCGGTAATCCGTTGAAAATAATTTGGCCGATCATTTCTCGGTTCGCCATTGTATCTCTGAAATCGTCGCGATTTTTCCCTGAGACATTCCGTCATATCTTCAGAAATAATGAAGATATTCGAGATGTTCGTGATAAATTGGATATCTTATGCATATTATTTTACAATATAATACAGTGACGTAGTATCGTATGATATATATCTTTTTCTCTAACAAAGAAATATAAAAACTTTCAATGAAATTTATCATATGGAAGAATGTAATCTTTTGTAACATAGATTTCCGCATTCCGGAAAAGTTTCCTCTAATACAAATTATTTTCCTAAACAAGATACATCCAATTATACGCGATCTCTTATTCTTTTGTTTAATAATTTTTTCTTCTACGAGAAATAAAACTTTTTAATCTTGATAAAAAGATTATATTCTTTTAAATGAATAAATATTTTCAATATTTTCTTTAATAAAAATAATTATTTATTTAGCATACACATACGTGCGCGCAAAATCTGTCGCCTCCTCTGTCGCCGCTTGCACGCCGTTGTAAGTACTTCATCTATCTCTTTATTAAAGAAAATTCTGAAAAAGTTGTACGTTTAAATAAATAATTTTATTTGCCGTTGGAGCAAAATATTTTTTAGTAGTTTTTTTCTTTTCTTATATAATCCCACCCGTTATATAATTATTATGTATCGTGCATACGAAATCAGCGATAGAAATATATATGTATAAATATATATATATATATATATATATATATATATACACATACACACACATATATATATGAAACAATCTATAATAAAGTTCTTGATAAAAATCTCATTTTCATTATTGCCTATGATAACGCGTATAACAAACAAAAACAAATGAAAATTGCACCAAGTTTATTTTTACCTAAACCCCCTAAAATTTAATTAACCCCCTCCCCCTCCTAAAAACTCTATCTCGATTAATCGACGTTTTTTCGTAATTAATTTTGTATTATTGTAATTATTGTTGTTGTTGTTATTATTATTATTGAATAAAAATCTTTCCAATGATTTCAATCTTAACAGAAATTAACAGCAACAAATCTCATGTCGAGTAATAAAAATTTAGTAATAATAAAATGTTATTGACTTGCAAAGTCGCTGCCGTATAATAATAATAATAATAGATTTTTCAATCCTTCCTGACATTAATATAAAATTATTGCATATTCGTGTCAAGATACGAAATTTGAAAAACGGTTGACTCGTCAATCTTGTCTATCTTATTTAGAATTTCAAGTCGGATTTTAGCACGGAAAAAAAAAAGACTGTCATTTTCCTAGCAATTACCTTTAACCATATTCCACATATTTAAAAGAAAACAAATTCATTGATTTAACGCGATAACGCATCAAAGATATATGCACAATCATCAAAGAGAGAAAAGAAACACATGAATCATCGACAAAAACTCTTCCATGTAAAGAAGAAAAAAGGGAAAGAAGACAGCTCCTCGAAGTTCGGACATGTTCTTCCGAAGAGTTCATAACGACTAGGATCCAGGACAAAATTCCATCTATATCGAAATGTTGTTTTCACTAAAACTGGAACTGTATCATCGTTTATCATTATTTCGTAAAAATAGAAAAAAAAAGATAAAAATAGAAAAAGGATATTCGTATTGATTCAAATTGATTGCTGCGATTTATTAAAAGGAACAATTAACACCTATCTGCTTCCTCGAAGATGACATCCTCGTGCAGTATGACTTTTCCGAAATATACAATCTTCCAAAAATCTCGATACAACATATACGTATAAACAATTATATAGCGCACGACCGTAAGACGGATGGCGCATAGGAAATACGATGCGACATTAATCTGTTTCCGTCATCGATCAACTAATTTTTAATTTTGTTAGCAAATTCATTTCACATATCTAATAGATTGATTTTTTTTACAACAAGAAACGAGAAATTTTTAATTATTTAATAATACGTTAGAATTACTTTTGTGCGCGCATGGATACTTGATTCTTCAAGAAATCAAACGTGTCATAATAAAGGCATGATATACAAAGGAAATCGTCGCCGAGGCCGAGATGGTGATTCCTTTTATCTTTTTATCTTCGGAATAGAAATTCTACGAATAGAGCGTTCTCCAAAAGGAGCGCAATTGTTTTAGCACATATAATATATATCTCTGCTATATATATATATATATATATATATATATATATATATATATAT